>JAOEGS010016149.1:46107-79348 GCA_025447755.1 Corythornis vintsioides
AGCACCGAGCAGAGGGGACGGTAACTTCTTGCAGTCTACTGCCCTTGTTCATCATGGTGCAGCCCAGGATCAGGCTAGAGTTATTCAGGATGAGAGTGTGCTGGAGGCTTGCTTGACCTAGCAGTCCCTTGGTTCCCACCCTGGGCTAATGCCAGGCATGATGATGACTCAAATGCATAATTTTGCACTTCTTATTGGACTCTGGAATTTCTGTTGGTCCCATCTTCAAGTTTCTCAAGGTCCTTCTGGACTTGGAGCTCTACTGTTTGCTATGGCAGTCATCCTCTCTAATTTAGTACGGCCCACAAACTTGCTGAGGGTGCTCTCTGTCTCCTCACCCAGGTAGCTGATGAAGATATTGAACAATATCAGCCCCAGTATTGACCCCTGAGGCACTCTGCTTATTACTGGCTGCCAACCAGATGTTGAGCCATTGATTACCACGCTTTGAGCCTAGCAGCCCAGCCAATTTTCAAGCCATCTAATAGCCCTTTCATCCAGCCCCTACTTTCTCAGCTTCCAAATGAGAAAGCCGAGGGAAGACGGCGTCAAAAGCTTGATCAACCTGGCTCAGTTGAATTAAGGCCAAGTCTGAGGTTATTAACTGAAACAGCAGACATGCCTACACAACCAAATGAAGGAGTGATTGCAATGTCTGCTGCTGTAACCAGGCTGGCTCTAGGGCATGGGAACAATAGCATTAACGTGGGTATTAGCTCTTGCTAACAAGCAGAGTAAAAGCTCCTGAGGAATTGCAGTTACGAGTCCTGCTTTCTAGCAGAGGCTGAAGTCCGTGCCGCTCGTGTTGCCTGTGCCAGTTTGGCAGAGCAAGGCTGGGCACGCTTGCACATGCAGCAAACCCTGTTTGCTTTTGCTGCATAATCACACCTAATCGTTTTGTGCTGACGAAGCTGACTTCTCAGGGGCACAAAGAAGCAATTAAAACCTGTATTTGAAATCATTATATGAAGATGAACCTTGTGCTTGATGCTGCTGAGAGACCCTTGGATGGGTGAGCAAATAGCTGGGGAGATGAGGATTTCAGAGGGGAGACTGAGGCCTTTTGGTATTTATCCACTTGTTTGTGATTTGCAAGTTCACATACATTATGGATGCTGCGTCCTCCTATTCAGTCAGACTAGTGCTGCCAAATATATTATAAAGACTTCTGATGATAAACAAAGAAGAAAACGTTTAATTGACCCAAAGTGACTATTGCTATTGGTGTCAAATGTATGAGAACAAAGCTGGTCAACTTGAATCACAGCTGGTGGCGACAGTTTAGTAAAGACCTCAGACAGCTGCGCAGTGCAATTTCTCTCACTAATGATTCTTAAATTAAGAAATTAACCCCCTTCCACAAGCATTTGGATTGTGCTGGAGTGGGAGACAGTAACAAAAATTGGACCAGAGTCCATGGTAATAGCAACCATGGACGCTGCCAACAATCCTTTGAATTTTTGAGCCCCAGTGCTTGCAGAAATGAGGCTCCAGAGACAGCCAGATGTGGCCCTTGGAGGGGAAGGGACAGTTCCCAAAGGCATTGGTAAGCACTGTAGTGCTCATGTGCTGCAATGTGTTCTCCAGAAAGGCTGGTCCTCTCTGGAAGTTATGCCCTGTATTAGCACTGAATTTTGTGAAGGCTTAGGGCTGGGCACTAAATGAATGACATGTTCTCTACTAACCCTTCTCAAAGGGAATAAGGGAGAAGCACTGGGCTGGAAAACTAAAACAATTTAAATGAAGATAATAATAAAACAGGCTATATAAAAAGCCTGTATTGCACTCTCCACCCAGATCCAGTTCCATCACTGGCACTGATGCTGTAGAACAGGCGCTGGAGAAGCTCCAGACTGGACTCATCAGCAGATGGGAACCGGGTCCAGGAGCTGAATTATGGAGCTGGATTTAGGAAAAAATGGGTGAGGATCTGACAGTTCTCCTTGGATACCAGCTGTTGAAGAAGAGACCTGAGCCTTGTGACCTGTCAGCTTTAACATGACATACAGAGGATGGGATCCTTCACTGGTCAGTCTGGGGTCACCTGTCTAGCCTTCTGCCCCCCACAGGTGAGGCCTTGAACTTTCTGCACCCCAATATGTTTTTTTTTAACTAGTGACCTTTGTCTGCACAGGAGCAAGTCTAAGCAAGAGCCTTTGTGCACCCCCTAATCTTTGGTAGTGACTCTAAACATGGAGTGTTATCACTGCTGGAAGCAGAGACTGTCTGTGAAAAATATGTCACTTAACAAATGGCACTTCCTGAAGTTAGAAGAGACTGAGTGAAAAGTGAAATCCCTGAACAGAATTAGTTGTTCTAATTCAAACCAGGACAAGCTTAAAGCAACTCCCTTTTCAATAGCATCTGACCATCTTCTGTCATCATTCAAATCAAATTTCCATGTGGCTGGAGCGCCGCAGTGTGCAAATTTCAGCCAGATGAGCTGATGGAGCCAGCAGACATAGCACAGGCCTTATACCAGCTTCAGGATTTTATGCTGGTTTTATTGCATCCATGTCGAGTGTGGAGTGCCACAGACAGAGGAGACCTGACCAGCCTGTGACCTGTCAGTATTCTTTTGTTGAGCCATCAGAAAGTCTTGGATGAATTTGGACTGGCAGTATGTGTTCATGTCAGAGCAGTTGTCTGTGTCATGAAGCTGCAGCATTTTTCAGCTGGTATTTGGGAGTCCTGATGATGAAGATACTGCCCAATGGTGACCTTGCCAGGCTGTTTGCAACATACAGCCTGCTGCAAATGAATGAAGGTCTGTTAGGGAAGCATCAAAGCAACATCAGGGCTTGGATGCAGTCTCTTAGTGGGTGAAGGACCCTGTGCAGCCATGCATCCATTTGCCTTCATGGGAAAAATTCCTCAGTCTTCTCCTGAGTAGGTCTGTTCCCTGGGCTTCATGGGTAAGAAAAATTGAGCTTTGGGCAGACTTGATTGTTGAACCCTGTGATTCAGATAACTGCTACTAGTCATGTTGCAGTCTCATTAAGTGTTGTCATTGCTTTTGATTTGACTACCTTTGAATGCGAGCTTGGGATCACAGAGGTCAAGATGTTGCAATATGACAGAAAACTTCAAGGCTCTTGGAGAATCTGTAAATGTTGATGGGTCTTGGACTGTGTCCTTAGACTGCCTGTAAAAATGCTGGGTTTTTTACCATATCATCTGATCCTCTTTCTAAAGGCATCCAGAAACAGGGGATGCCTGGAGATATTTTCTTTAGCTTTTCCTAGATGTTCATTCCCCATCAACAAGAAATGCCTGATGTGTTTGGTTTTATGTGTGAGATCTAATAGATTGTTTTTACCCCCTTTGAAGCAACAGTCATTGACTCTCTTAAGAGAGTTCACACTCCTTCCTCCCATCCTCCTGCAAAAGCTTTGTTTTTATCTTCTGCAGTGATCTGCGGATTGATGTGATTTCTTTCCTTCATGCCTTTTCCAAGAATTCTCACTTATTCACCAGTTTTAACAGTTCTGTAGTACTTTGAGAGATTCAGAAAGAGCAAAAGTTCCCTCAACACAAAACCTTTGGTATTTCCAGACATTTTCTCATTTCTATCTAGGTCAATACCTGTTTGAGGCATAATGCTCAATGCATGGTGAGCTGCCTCTCTGGCCACCCTATACAACTGTTTCCGTTATGTTGGAGTCCAGCATATTAACTGTTGTCAGATGTGACTAAGATGCCAAAACATATTAATTACCTTAATAAAAAGATTTCACAGAGCTTTGATATAATAATTGTATAGATTTTCTTGTTTTCTGTGATTTCTTCTTTAGCATCCTAGTGGTTACAGTGCTTTGTGTTAAGATAAATTTTTAGTTATCTTTGGAGTCTTAGATCTATCCTTCACAGTAGTACCAAGATTGAGCTGTTGCCACTGAATAATGCTCACAGAGGTGCCTTTCTATAATCCTTATTGCATGTAGGTATCATCTGAAACCTTGAAAGATGCTGACTATGTTCCTTTCATTTTCCTTGGCTCATCACCTCTCCCTGAAAACCCTGCCTCTGCTCCACATCTGTGAGCTTTCCTCAGGTTAATGATGAAGTCAAGATGATTAGTTCTCTGAAAGTGGCTAATGAAGATAGTGGAGGATGGTGTATTTCAAAGATGCCTGGCAAATGATAATAGCAGCTTTGCTATGTATTCAGAGACTTCTCCATGTGATCATAGAATGGTTTGTGTTCTCTAGTTCCAGCAACCTAACATGGGCAGGGACACCTTCCACTAGACCAGGTTGCTCAAAGCCCCATTCAAACTGGTCTTAAACTCTTACAGAGACAGGGCATCCACAATTTCTCTAGGCACCCAGTTACAGTGTCTCGCTGCCCTCAGAGTGGAGAATGTCTTCCTAATTTCTAACTGAAATATTGGGATGCTGATAAAATTATGATATACACAGAATTCTGAAAAACTTGTGAGGTTGTTTGGTGCTTTGCATCTTCAAGGCTTTTCACATGTGGGAAACAAGGATGGATCTGAAGTTTCCTTTGAAATCTGCTGAAAACAGTAGTCTCAAGCATTTTCTTGGACTTGGGAAAATTCAAAGAGTCAGAATGTTTTGTTGGAACTGTCCAAGCCCTCTGCAGTGACCAGGGACATCTGCAACTAGAGTAGGTTTCTCAGAGCTCTGACCAGCCTCACCTGGGATAGTTCTAGGGGTGGGGAGAGAC
This sequence comes from Corythornis vintsioides, assembly GCA_025447755.1. Classification (NCBI taxonomy): domain Eukaryota; kingdom Metazoa; phylum Chordata; class Aves; order Coraciiformes; family Alcedinidae; genus Corythornis; species Corythornis vintsioides. The sequence goes on from JAOEGS010016149.1 coordinate 50,800, forward strand.
CATCTCTCTGGGCAACCTGGGCCAGGGTCTCGCCACCCTCAATGTAAAAAATGTCCTCCTTCTCTCTAGTCTAAATCTTCCCTCTTTTAGTTTAAAACCATCACCCCTTGTCCTGTCACAACAGGCTTCCCCATTAGTAGTTTTTCTGCAGAGCCCTTCTTGCTGCATCTGCAGAATGGTCTTGCAGGAGACAGTCTCAGGTTTTCCTGTGTCTTGCCATTAGACACACCTGCATCACCTCTGCAGCAATTCCCTTGGAAACCTTTTGTCTTCCTACCCCTTTCCTAAGGATTGTTACACCTGTTTCCGGAGCTATGCTTAGATCTTCATGTTCCTGAGATTTTTTTTTCATCATCTTTTAGGCTATATGCCACTATTGTTGAGCTATACCATGCAACCACAGGCTTTTCTTCAAAACTTCAATCTCTTTTCAGTCTGGAAAGGTGAGCCTATTTTGATTGACTGAATCTTCTCTTGACGTTGCTCCTTTCAGCCAGCGATGAACAGGCTGCTTTGCCTGCCTACGTTTTATCTTCATTTTTTAATTTTATTCTGGATGGGAAAGATATGTTGTCTTAAATCCTTGCTGACTGCTTAAAATTCTCCCACATCTTCGGAGTGTTTAATTATTCCCCTTCAGGAACGGGTTTTAAATTGACTGACTTCCTTTAAGGCTGTGATTTCACATGTAACGACAGCACTGCTTAAATTATTATAGGCTGGCTGGCTCCCTTCCTCGTGAAGCTGACTGACCTGGGAGAAGCAACACTTCAAAACCAACCTTCTCTCCTCCAGCTGGGTACAACCCAATGGGGCTCTTTGCCCTGGTCACTTCCTAGCCCCACAGATGCAGTGGAGCGGGGACACGGAACATGCTCTTGCAGTGGATGTGCCAACTAATGGTGGCATAAAGCGTGGGTGGTATTTTGGTCTTCATTTTGTCTCAAGCTCCTTTCACTGGGGGGATTGCTGATGTTCATTAGCAGCTAATTGGTACTGGCGAGCTGTGACTTTTACCCCACAGTTCCGCAGATACTCTGGCAGCAGCCGCTGATGCTTAATTGCTAAGTCTGAGTGAAGCCGTGGGTTCACAGAGATTGCCCGAGTTCTGTTATCTGCCTTCGCTTGACAATTACATGTAGTTTTGATTAGTAAAATTTTGATGGGTTTTACTGTTCTGTTTCTTTGATGTTTTGAGAAAGCTTTAGCTGTGCTGCTGAGCTGCTCCCGTAAAGCTTGCCAGAGCATTATTTAGGCACAGGAAAATGGAAGCTGCATCTGGACCAGGGCTGCTTGGAGAGGCCGTTTGCAAAGCAGATTTTTGCTCCCGATGGTTGCCATCTGAGGCAGAAATTATGGCTGACATATTTTGCCCGAGAACTAGTTTTAATTTGTTGGCTTGCCTGACAGAATCAAAATTGACCATAAAATGGCACACTTTTGACTTCCTAATCTGTTTGCGTGTACATCTTTGTGGGTAAATGTGGAAAATAGAGTGAGGTCATTGCTGTCCACCTGCTAGCTAGCATGGGAGGAGCAGACTCATGGTTTTCCATGCTCCATTTTGACCGAGTAGTTCTCCCTGTCCCAGTGCTTGAGTCACTATTCAGCCAGTTTAACAGACCCAAAATACTGTGCAAGAATCCAGCAACATATTTCCAGGAGCTCTGGTCATGTGAAAATGTATTTATTTTTTTTTTTAGGTCTTTCTGAGACTGACAATTTCAAGATCGGAGCTTTCTGACCTTACACTTTTCAGTATTGTCTTGTCTGAAACAAGCCCAGCTGTTAATTCTGCCAGCTTCACCTCTGGGTCCAAGCTCTCCTGTTTCAGTAATTGCAGTAAATGAGCCAAAGTCTCATCTGAGATCTGGCTGAATTATCTCTGTCTCAAAACAGCACTGAAATGAGAAGCCCAGCATGTCAGCTGGTTGCCTCTCCTAATGCCAAGCCATACCATGTTGGTTGAGATGCTGTATGTATTGAACTTCCACCAAGTAGACACGTGCCTGACGTGGGGCATAAATACACATCAGATACTGCAGAGCTAAAGTCATGTGAAATGTCTCCAGGTATGGGATGTGTAGTCAGTGCTTTCTCCCTGCCCATTGTGGTCCCCTTTCCCTCTCTCCTAGGGAAACCCACCTTGTTGGGTGGTTGTCTTTTCTTTGTAGAAGACTCTGCAAGTCCCCCAGCATGGGACTGAGGGCACTAGTGTTGCAGAGGCACAGCTTGCATGCTGCTGTGTTTTCTTCTCTGGTCCTTGCCTAGTACTTCCCAGCACTTCAGAAGTTTGTACTTTTTTTCTCGGTTGTGAGCTCAACATCATGTGCTGATGTGGGGTAGATGTCTGCCCTGACTGACCTTGGCACCCATCCTGTTGGCTTCTCTGCAGGGTTGGACATTTATTTGACTGTATGTCCTGGCAGAGCCTCCCATGCTCCATGACACTCTCTTGTGCACCTGAGGCTGGATGACTTCCTGAGCCAAGCAAATGTGGATGGGATGGCAGGAGCCATTGACCTTAAAGCCTGCAGCTATGTAGAGTTTGGCTTTTTGTGCTTGTTTAGTTTTTAATGAGGAATTCCCTGGTTGCTACATTATATGAAATCTTGTGATTTATTTTTTTTCCTCCTCTCCCTGCACTTTTGTGCAGTGCCAGGACTTGCACATGCAGCTGCTCCTCTGACAACTTTCATAACGTAAGTCTTGAGACTAGCTTAGCCCAGCTTCTGAAACCCAAAGCTTTGCTTTATTTCATGTCAAATTTGTGAACCCTGTCAGGCACTAAACTTCTTGAAGAAGGGATTTTTTTTATAATTGTGACTTTTTTTTTTTCTCTGACTTGCAAGTTCCATAAGCTTCTAACTACAACATCTATGGCCAAAACCATTACAAAACTGTCTGAGCTAAGACCTGAGAGAAGTCCGAATTCTCTTGAGCAAATGCTGCTTGAGATTAGAGAAGTTCAAAGGATCCAGCTTGAAAATGTCCTCCAAGATGCAGTTGCACTATAAGTAAAGATAGACTATGACATTTTAGAGAAAAACAGTAAATGAGCTGGAAGGTTTTCTTAGCAGCAGCTCTGGCTGTAGTCAGATGTTTGCTTCCCTTGCTGCTCTTCCCCACCAGTGCTCCCCTTGCTTGGAAAAGGAGCTCTGATCTGCTCTTCATTTTATGCCTGTGGCTGTCCTGCTTTACAGAAACCAGTGTCTGATTCCTCCCCATGCTCCTGCTAGCCCCCCATGTGTTTCTGGTGGTGTGCTTGCCCAGGAGACTTCACATACACAAAATAACTGGGGAGAAAATGGAGACCTGTCCCTGCTGCTCTCCAAATACAGATCAGGTGCAGGGCTGTGATTCAGCCACATGTGACTCAGGGTGGGAGAAGGACATGAGAACTGAAGCAGGGTTCAGGATGTGCCCCCAGAAGAGGGTTGAGGACAACAATTTTTAAGAGGAAAAAGAAAACCTCAATATTTTCTTAACCTTGTCTTTTTCCCTTGCAGATACTGTACCACTGTTAGGTCTGTAATACTTGGATGACAAAAAGTGTCCTGGTCCCAGAGCAAACATGCTCATGAAGATGTGGAGAGGCATCTGCTACTTCATGCAAAGAGGAGGACACCAGTGTGCCCCTTCAGAGCAGCTCCCCCAGCTTCCTCAAGCCTGGACCAGACTTTTAAGAAGGAAACTCAGCAAGCTGAGAAAGGGGAAAAAAAAAACCAAACAAACCAAAACATTGCAGAGACAGGTTTGATTCCCCTCTCCCTTCTGGGGTAGGGGGTATTATTTGGATAATAGTTTAATAAATCCTTTCCTCCGCAATATCTACCAGAGCCAGTTTGCTTGAGGGCTAACCTGGCAGAAGATCCCAAAGATGTGGATGCTCATGAATAACGGTAAGATCTTCACCCTGAGGAAATAACATGTTTCCTTTTCAGCTGAGGCTGAAGAATCTAATCACACTGTTCTTCCTAATTGAAATGAAAAATGCTGCTGTATCAACCCACTGAAAATATTGCGAGCTTATGTCTTACTAATTTACTGTGGGAGCTGCACCCTGAAATGTGAATGAAATTCTGAATAAGATTGTTTGAGGTAATTCACAGGTTTTGATTTGAAATATTTTATCTTTTTGTTTAAATTTGTTGTTACAGGGCAGGATGACAGTTTGAAGATGATACCTCATTTTAGATTTTACAGATTCTATAAGTGTGAAAATGAATGAAACCTCGGAGTGTAATGTTGCATATGATTCAATTATTATCTTTCAGATGGGTCCAGAGAGCTTCTCTAACACTAAATCTAGGATGGAGAAGCACATAGAGGAAGTACAGAGCAAGAGGAACTCTAGCAAGGAAACTACTGACCCTGCAAAGGACAGAGCTTCTCAAGCATTCAGCAGTGTAAACCCCAGGGTCTGATGTAGAGTTTGCAGAGCAAATGCCATTTCTATGGTGAGGATGTTTATTGGTGTTGAGTGCATCTCCTTGGCTTGTAGAATGGGCCCTTTCCCATGATCCTGTGCCCACCCATATCCCATCTTTGGTGCTGAAGGGACCCTCCCTACATAAAAAACAACCCTCAGAAACACCAGCTCCAGAATTGGCTTAGTAAGGAGGGCAGCACATGTGCAGAGTGATGTGGTTTATGTTTTGGTGACTGGAAGGGTGGTTGTTTTTAAAATGACTTTTTCTTTTCTTTTTCCTTATTTTTTTTTTTTCCTCAAGTGCTACTCTGTTTTTTGTTGAAAATCATACTTTGCCTTAAGGAGGCTGTTTGTCACTGGGTATCCCTGATGCTGCTCCCAGAGGAACCAGAACTGCAGGCAGTGGAGATGAATCGGGTCTGCCAGGATAATTGTGGCAGATAAGAGAGAATTGAAGCCTCCAGCCCAGTCTGAGAGAGAAAAGCCTGCTGAAGAAACAGAGGCTGCCTCTCGGCACTGGGAGATGCAGCGTGCAGCCAGCCTGGAGAGCAAGAACCAGCATGCCCAGGCTGAATCAGAGAGGCTCTTTCCATACGCCAGCCACGCACACACCTCGGCTGACAGTGCTTGCTTTCCAATGATAGAGAGAGAAAGGAAGAAAATGAGAGCTGGCTGGAGCATGGACTCCATAGTGAGAGCTCAGAAACAGCATGAAAACCATCAGGAGTGTGAGGGGGGAGGAAAAAACATTACCTACAGCTCCCAGTGCAACTGTGCAGGTCTCTGTGCCTCTTAGAGTTCCTCCATCAATCTGCCAGAGCTGCGCTTTGCCTCACAGAGCTGCCTCGATCAGGTGGCTATTGCTGGGTCACCTTTCGCAAAGGATTTGTGTCAACGTGAGCTGTGGTTACAGGGTCACAGTGGAAGTGCAGAAAGCAGCAGTACATCGTTGGGTTTGTTGTTTTTGGTTGTTTTTTTTTTTTCTCTTTTCCCAGCATTTGCTGCCAGATAGAGACTGTCACACAGGCACTGCAGTGATGCTGTCGCTTAGGCCAGTTATCGTGGGGAAACTTCACAAATGTGTGGAGCTGCTGCTTTTTGTCTTGGCCGAGGGGAAGGACGTGCTGCTGTTGCCTTTTGTGTTGTGCAGCAGATGCCCAGCTGAGCACCAGGCTGGAGCTGCCCCAGGTTTTGGACTCGGACAAACCCCTTTCTTTGCAGCTTTGTATCCTGGCACAGCAGCCCTCTCCTGTTGTTAAGAGGATTCACTTCAGAATTTCCCCCTTGATGCCCAGCAGGTTTCAGAAGCTCTGTAGGGGGACACTCCCCAGCAGGGAGTAGGAGTGGATCTGTCCTTCCCCAATGAGATGTGACTCTTTATCACTCTGCACGTGCTTTGTACTGTGTCTCCATGTCTCTGCCTTCAGAACTGGATGATGTTATGGTGGCATGGCTCAGTGCAGCCCATGACTCCATCTGTGCTCCCTGCTAGGCAACTCAGCCTAACTGCTCTGCTGCTTCAGCTCTTGAAAGCACTTGCACCCAGTGAGCACCCTTGGGTGCAATGCTGTGCACCCAAATTACTGCTGCAGCAGCTGCTGTGTGGCATGAGGGAGGCAGAGAGGGTTGTTTCCCACTGTGGGTGAAGATGCTTTGCAGCAGGACACTGTTTTCTTGCCTTACCCTCTCCTCTGTCTGAGCAGGAGCAGTGGAAGGATGCTAAGGTACCTCAAAGAGGAGCTGAGTGACCTAAGGCTTAAGCAAAGATCATGCACTCACCAAGAAAAAAAAGTAAGTATCAGGGAAGCTCTATCACTGTCTTATCTTTCACTTTAGTTACAAATTGTCATCGTGCATTAAGAAGGAGATGCAAGAAAGGTATTCTCTGTGCTTCCTTCTCAGAAGGCTGACCTGCAGCCTCTGCTCTGGTGATGCTTTCTAATGCAAAGGTTTCCTGAGAGCCAAGTCCTGTTTGGGCATGAAGTGCAATGCCAGAAAACGTGAACTGCAAGCCTGAAGCTGCAGGAGGAGGAGGAGAAGGGCAGGTGGGTGAAGCACTGTGCTGCTGTGAAAGGTTCTTGGGTCTTAGTGATCCCATCAGCTGAGGACGGAAGGAATGTGGAATGCAGGGTCAGAAGCCTAACTTGGGGTGGACCAGGTGCCTGGAAAAAGGAGTGATGGGGGTGGGATGTGGTGTGGATGTAGGGTAGAGGCAGCAGAGAGAGGCATCCTGACAGGAGCACTGGATTTTGCATCACTCTCAGCTGTTTCCCAGTGCCCTTCTGTGCTCTCACCACCTGGCTCTGGTGAACAGCAGCTGTGGTAAAACCCCTGTACAGCTGTTTGCCCAAGACCTGCTCATCACCACCATGCTCCTCTCCCTGCCCCTTTGCACTGCAGAATAACTCTCCTGGTGGTGATGTGTGCCTGGCTCCTCAGCTGGGTGGATTGGCTCGTAGCTGCTTGTGCTTCTTAGGCAAGAAAAACTGCTCCAAGCAAGCCTGGCTCTGCTGTCAGTGCCTTCCTGAGGCTTTGCATGACAAATGATGGGGTCTGGTGATGGTGTGATGCAAAGCAGACAATGTTAATCCCAAAATGAGCATCCAAGGCAAAGTTATCATTCTCAGAGCTCTGATGCAAGCCCAGTGCAAAGAGGAAAAATTCCCTGTGAGTGTCTGAGGAGAAAGCCCAAGCGTAGGGTGCCCAGCCTACATCTAGGGGAGGATGGAGACATTAGGTGTTGGAGTACTCAGTGGGCAAGAAAACAGGTTAGGGGAGAAGCTTAGGAGATATCTAGGAGATTAAAGAGCACTCTGGAGTGGACACAGGCATTCGGCCCAGCCCGAAGTTAACCCATCCACATCTTTAAAGCAAATTTAAAGCAGCAGTGTGTTTTTAGTCTGCGTAAGCAATTAGCGCCACATGGCCATGGTGATTTTCATCTGGCACCTGCATCCCAAAGCCAATTTAGCGTGAAAATGCTCAGTGTGTAAACACAACAAGAATAGCCTCTTAGCTCCTGGGCCCTCTGTCCTTGATGTGACATTCAGGATTTGCAAAGGTTGGTTGTTGGTTTTTTTTTTTTACACCACAGCAGGGAACTGCACAGATTTCTTTGAAATCAAAGCGTGATGACTCTTTTGATGCCCAAAATGACCACTTCTGCTCTGCTAATATTGGACAAATATTGACTCGTGGCTACTATGAGTCCATTCCTTCACTGATGAATGCTCAAGGCTACTTGGATAAACAAATGATTTCTCATGAATATTCTTATTTTAGCACATCCCAAGAATAATAATATACCCTGTATATATTCTCATTATGCTTTTTTTTTCCCATTGACAGTTTGAGGTGACATTGTGTGGTGCTCGTTAGCACAGAAAAAAGAGCATCCCACTGCAGAGGGTCATTTGTCCAGGGCAGAGTTCAGCTGTACAATTCTTGGTCTCTGCTTGAGCCTGAGCAATAGGAAAAAAAAAAAAAAAATCAGAATGACTACTCTTGCATAAAGGAGGGGATGAGCACCCAGCCCAGTCCTGTCCATGCGTTGTTTATTCTGGATTACTAACCTAAGGCCTGATGATACTGGTGGCCACAGACCAAAAGCTGCAGGGTGTTAACACCTTGAACCTCTTGCAAAAATACAGCCTTCCATTAGTGAGGATGGTTACTTGTTGCTCAGTCCATGATATCTCTCTCAGATCCAGAAGCCCTGTGAGCCAGAGTTTGCTGCCTGGCCACCCCTTGCCAAAGACCAAGGAGCCACTGTTACATGCGACCATGGTGTGACAGCCCCACTTCTCCTGCTGAAGTGGGCCATGCAAGGATCTCCTTAGCAGGAGAGGCAACAGGGGACAAGATTGGAAAACAGTGTCCTGGTTTACAAAGGTTGCTCCTTGATCTGCAACCCTAAACTGGTATGCTCACATCTTGGGTTCAGACAGACCTTACCAGTTTTATTCACAGCAAGGTTTCCCAATGCCCATTTCTGATTCCTACCATCGAAACTGCTATGTAGTTTGTGGTCAGTCAGCTTCAGAGCAAATGACTCACCTTAACATGTGGTTACTAAGCACCTGGGGACATCCAATGACCACAAGACCATTACCTTCCTTTTGCTGCAATGTTGCTCCACTTCAAAGCAGCTGGAAGCAACAGCACCCTGTGTTGGCCTTGCTTTACAGGCACTTTGCATCAGTGTGAATGGCTCCACAATAGTGAACCGCTATGTAGAGGAGGCTGTTAAAATTATTTAGTGTGAGAGCTACTGGAAAATGAAGTCTTCCAGAATAGCTCCTCCAGAATAGCTCCCTGCATGCACATTGGTCCAGAAGAAAGAGCCGCTTAATTCTGAAATAATTCTTCTAATTATTTCCAGTGACTCTTTTCTCAGTTTTTTGTGAAGTGTCTAAAAATTGTGCACGTCCCTGTCACCCCGAAGAGATCGCACTGTTTCACAAAATTCGGAGTAGATGAAGTTACCGACTCCCCCAGGCAGCCTGCTTATTTTTTAATCTATTTACAGTGTTTTGATTCCATGGTGATAAGGACTTTATAAATGCTAATTGATAAATGAGATGGAGTTTATATTGCCTCATACAGGGCAGAAATAGTCAAATGCATACAAAATTGCTATTATTTAAAAACTCGACAAGGCTTTCCGTTCTGAAGTCAACACGGTGAATAAACTCAGGGAAAAGACGTCCTTCGGCGTGTCATCGGTGAACGTGGTGAGCATCTGTGTTCACAGGCTCTCACACCAGCCTGGTGAGGCTTGATGGCTGGGAAACCACCAAGGAACTGAGAAACAGCTGTCAGGTGTCTCATACTTAGCATGGGCAGCATCACAAGCTTTAATCTTCCCTTCTCTTTTCTTTCCTCCCTTCCCCAGAGGGCATCAGGTCAGCCCAGCAGCTATCCAGGCACTAGCTTGAGAAGGAGAAAAATTCTGGTTCAACTCCCTGTATGGACAACCTGCCCTCGGAGGAAGTGTCTGGAGCTTTGGCTTCAGTCTACTCAAAGATTCTTCGTTTACCACAGTAAGATAAATGTGACTCTGGGAGTTTAAAACGCTTTTTACTTCTCTGTTTTTTTGAGGGTTTGTATGTTTGTTTGGTTTTACTTGGTTTTCTTTTACTTTTATGCACACTCTTGGCTTTAATTCCTGCTAAATTCACCCCAGAGGTAATCCAGCCTGCCCACGAGAGACATCCACTTCTCCTGAAGGAAATAGAGGGCTTGTAATGCTAGCTCACCAGAAACCATGTTTATAGTCAGAAAAACATGCTAAATATGTACAAACTATTGCAGGCTTGCTTGGTGCTTTAGCAGAAGAGCCAGTAAAGTTTATACAACAAATTTACAACATGAAAAAAACATCTTCTCTGTCATATCTGGAGGCTCTGGCTTTGTGTTTTACAGGTTTTGATGTATTTTTCCAAATCCTGTCAGCCAGCAGCACTGACCACAGATGGCAATCACCTGATCCTTGCTTGGTGAAGAGTATGTGTGCAGTGACCCGGGGTGGGTGGCATTGTAGAGCCTCAGAATTGCATGGATGCTCCCAACACTGGGGCCCCAGGTCCCTGGAAAGCACCAGCATTGGTACCCTGGGGAGCTTAGGAGGCGAGGAGCCTGCAGAGCCTTTATGAGGCTTCCTTCCTTTTCCCTTTTATTGCCTAGCCAAGCCTAGCTGTTTCCTAAGCCCATGTGAACAAAGAGTCTCAGATGTGGGAGCGTGTCAGCAGAAGAGCACATCAGTCCATTTTTCTTACCCATGGGGAAAGCATAACTCTGCCTTGTGTTCTCCTCCGTGCTGGTCCTGCACCAGGCGTCAGACATCGGTGATTAATTACCTGTGTCCCTTTTTAGCTGCAGTCTCTAGCTGGAGTCACAGCATTCAAAATAATAATTTTTAAAATGTAAAGTTAAATGCATGTCTTAGTCCCTCCATACAATTCCTTTTCTCTGCAAAATATGGTCTGAGCTGAACGTGTGTAGCCGCCTCCAGACATCGGGCTGGGGAGCCAGAATGGCGCTGATGCTATTTTTGCTAAATGCTGACATAAGTCACACTAAAAAGGAAAAGCTGCCTCTCACCTTGCTGTAAAACCTAGCAGGATGCTCAACGCCTGGTGCTGACCCAGCAGCCTTTGTCTGGGGGTTAGCAATGGTCTGACCACAGCACAACAATGTGGACCAGAGTGTCTATCATAAAAAAAGCCACTTTCCTGCTCAGTGGGTGTGGGGCTGCACTTCCCAAAACTCCATTTGTGCTACTTCAAAAAGAGGGTGATGGCAGCTCCATGGGGAAGGCACAGCATCAACTCTGGGACCATGCAGAGCAACAGCATGGGACACCAAAGGTCAATACTGAGACTAACAGACAGGCAGATCCATAGAACACCTTGCATTTTCAAAAATTAAGGGTGAAACTTTTGTTTTCATCTGCCAGTTAGTCCCTGAAGCTTTAGTCAATGGTAAGAGAAGGCTCCAGGGAGAAATTCTAGTGGCCTTTCAGTATTCTAATGGGCCTGTCAAAAAAGATGGGGGACAGACTTTAGCAGGGCCAGTTTGACATGACGAGGGGGTGATGGTTTTAAACTAAAAGAGATTTAAACTGGAGAGAAGGAAGAAATCTTTTACAATGAGGGTGGTGAGACCTGTCTGTTGATGCCCCATCCCTGGCACCATTCCAGGTGAGGTTGGCCAGGGCTCTAATGGCAGATGTCCCTGCTTACTGCAAGGGGGTTGGACTAGGTGGCCTTGAAAGGTCCCCTCCCACCCGAACCAGTCTATGATTATGTGATTCTATAAGTGTGTTGCAGACATTTCATACATAACTTTAAGCACAGTAATAAAACATGTTATATGAGTTACAAGACATAGTAATAAACAACCTCTGGTGATCTATTAGTCTAGAAGACCCCATCAGGATTTATTAAAACTTGTGTTAATCATTTATACTTGCCTTTCTGTAGCTAAAAGCCTGTGAACAGGAAGCTTCTAACAAAAAAACACGCCAGGAAGACAGTTTATTACAAGCCCTGTAGTCACCAGCAACATAGATGCATGCACATTGAGCGGGTATGAGTTTGCTGTAAAGAGTTTCCACTGTGTCCATGTTGGTCAGGAGGGATAAACAGCCACCATTGGGAAGCAGAGGGTGTCAATGGACATCCACTGCCACATCCCACCCCCTGCCTGCAAACATGATGTCCCTGAACACCTGCTGATGTTCCAACAGCTGCGTCAGAAGGAGCAGAACTGGTCATCTTTTCCTTTTTTGTTCATAGGAATTGTTAAAATTACTGCTGTTAATAGGATCTGGGGAAGAGCCACACACAGCAATTATCCAGGCTTACTGAATTGACTGAAGTTGTCCAAAAATCACTAAGACAAAGAAAATCTCGCCCTGCCATTAATCCTCTTGTAGTCTAGACAAGATCTCACAAAGTATATTCCCATGACCGAGTGGCTCTGCGCTGTCACTCAAAGACTGAATAATTGCAAACAGTCCAGCAAATTCCAGACTATACCCCCCTCTGCCATTCTGAGAGGCCTTTCTTCTTTACATTGCTGAAAGTCAAGACACACCAGGAGGAAAAAATCAACTGGGAACAGCCTTTGGACTGGAGCCCTTCCAGTGGCACCTGAAAGGTATGGTTTGATGTCTCCACACAAGCACTTCTTGCTACGCAGAAACCCTGAAGGGCCTGGAAATACAGTGAAACATTACTCAAGAAGTGATAGCCTGGCAAAGGAAATAAATTACCTTTCTGGCGGGAGTTTTGGTTACAATATAGCTGAAGATCTCCTAGAAACCTCAAATTATGAAATATGTGTTTTGAGGAACAGACTGCATCTAAAAACATATTAGAGGAAAATCAGCCCCTCCACTGGTTTTCTTTCTTGCCATCCCAGGTGGAGAGCAGCAGGCATTGCCAATATCAATTTAGCAGTAAGGACCTCAGATGCACTTGAGGATTAGCTTGGGCAAGATTTTTTTTTCCTCTAATTTTGACATAATATGCACTCAGGTACAAGCAGTCTGATTTAGTAGAGGTCTCACAGCTTCCCCCAACTCCTACACTGGAAAAAGCTGATTTTTGCAAGTATTTGCTGTTCCCCAGAGCTGATGGTTTGTAGGTGAAAACAGATGCTATTCTGCAATATCCACAGCATCACTGCCCACAACATTGCGTGGTCCTTATGTCACAAATGCCACTCCCAGTTATCTTCTTCCCCAGGGCTTCTGAGTGTGGAAGTTGAGTGAGCAACTGCACCCCATTGCATGGTACATGGTGGGTCTTTTGTGGTCATAGTGAGTTCCACTAGGATGCGGGAGACTGCAGGAACATGTGTGGCATTGTTTATATAGGTCTTGTTCTGATCAGGGGACCCTGTGATTCAGCCCAGGGCTGCTGACAGAGGAGCACTGATAGGGCTGAATCCAGCAAGGTGTCCCATGGCCCAAGGAGTGAGGAGACCTGTAGCCACTGCATACCAGGAAGAACAGGATGCAGGGTTGATGATGTCCTTCCTTGGTTCAAGATGCACTGGAGGGAGAGTGCTGCTTCTTACAGCAAGTGCAGCCAGTACTTCCTTGGAATGAAGGACCCTGTGATATATTCTAAAACCTTAATGTGTCTCTATTGCTACTGGAGCAGGGAAGGGTGATCTCTGCCTGACAGGGAGGACCATATTTCTAGTCAAAGCCACTTGGAAACCCAACTTTTTAACTCTCAAAATCCTTATCCTAATTAACTTTGCAACAGTTACTGCCCTGTCTTAGGAAATTCATGACCTCTGCCTGTGAGAGCTCCTGGCTTTTCTCCTCTCTTCCCCATGGCAACCTCCTTCTCCCCAGGGCTGAGCAGGCTGCTGCAGCTGGCCAGATGTGCAGGTGTGTGCTGTTTCTCTGCAGCTCATGCCTGCCCCTGTGCATCCCAGGGTTTTCTTGGCGTGGTGCTGCATGGCAAACATGCGTTAGGAGCACGACACTGGCGCTGCAGCTCCGTGAGAAGCGTGAGTGCTCCAATCCCCCCAGCGATTAGCGGGTGACAGTTCTGATAAATCAACTGGTTTACCATAAACATGTGCACTCAGCATTAACTCTACATGTGCCCAGCTCTGGGTTATTATTCACTGGGAAATAGACAGCCTGCAATGGGGAGATCCTCAGAAAATCCCCCTGAGGAGCTGCCACGTCCCTGCTCTTGTACATACATGTGCATAGACGTGTGCCCAGCTATATGACAACACCAACATGTATGTACGGTGTAACCTGCCTGTGTCTGCATACACCTGTGTAAACAGAAGAAACACATTCCCCATGACATGGATGTTATATATGAAAGATGCCTGGGCAAGGGACTAATCCCATCTCTTCCCTGCTCCTTTTCCAGTTGTTTGCTCCTTAGAACTGCTGTGTGACTTACCAAACCCCCAGGCAGGTAACTAGGAGGACTCAGCAGCCCCAGCACAGATCCACATGCATGTGTGTGCTCAGTGTCTTCTTTATGCCACCATTCCTGGGAGTGCTGGGCTGGGTGTGATTTTCTTCTGCAAGGGTGGTATTCAGTGAGCATAGCTCTTCTTGGTTTCCAACCTACCTATCTATCTATGACCACCTTATAGAACTGACTGTCCACCAGCTTTTTTTCAGTGTCACAGCTGCAAGATGAGCCTTGCAAGATGGGAAAACCTGATCCCTTGCAGCTGGAAACAAAGCTGAAGACAAGGAGCAAGCACTGGCCTTTATTATAGAATCCCATCATAGTAGGAGTTGGAAGGGACCTCTAGAGGACATCTTATCCAACCTGATACAGCATGTTCATCCAGAGCAAGTTACACTGGATCTCATCCCAGGTGGGTTTTTAAAGTCTCCCGAGATCTGCGCTGCTTCTCTGTGTCAGGACATGAAGGCTTGTCACTATGCACATGTAGAGCAAGAGCACAGTGGACCAGTGCTGAAGAGCACTTTGGTGGTCCCAGAGCTGTGCTCATGCTGAGCTGCTGCTGCTGCTGGTGACGTTTCCATGAACCAGTACTGGGTTTGTAGAGCAGAGCTCTGCTGCAACATGGGCAGTTTAGGACACTCAGCCCAGGCTTGAGCCAGGAACAAAGAGTGATGGAGAAAGGGACACCAAAGTCATTGGGATGCAGCAGAATCTTCAGCTAAGGGATGCAAGGAGCCACAATATGCAGGTAGCAGTTATCTGGGAACCTGCCTCAAGGCAGAAGGCCACCCTGGGATTTCCCCTGATCCTCCTGCATGCTAAGTCCTGTATCTGGGGCAGGGGTCCACTGCCTGACCACTGGGAGGAATCAAGGTGGCAGCCCAGGGGCCCATAAATCACCACATCTTTCTGTGCATTGTGTCACCTCCTTGTTCAGTGTATGGATGTATTTGTGTATTCCTTCTGACATTTTTATTATTATGAGATAGTTCCCCTGAAGGGGGATAAATAATGAAAATGCAGCCTTTGGATGTAGGAAAGCAGGGAGGAAGAGAGTAACTGCTCTGCTTAAAACCACCCTGCTGCAGTGCATGTCCTCTTCCCACACACTGTTGTCCTCAGTGCTTGCTCCTGAGGCCTCCCTGCCCAGAGCCAGCACCACAGACACACTCCTTTACTTCCACAAAACCACAGCATATCATGTCTGCCCATCCTATCCCTCCACTGAGCTCTGGTGTCTCTTATACTGCTGCAGACCCTGCCACCAGTGTGTCTTCAAGAAGCGCTCAGACATATGAGCTGACCTACTTGCCTAAGCACCTGCTGTTATGTTGAGGAAATAGAGCAGGGTAGGGGGACTTCTTTGCAGGTTATGGGAGGTGATGGTGAGGTCTCTTCTCAAATCCTGGGATCAGTTTTGGGCCCCCTATTCCTAGAAGGACATTGAGGGGCTGGAGTGTGGCCTTAGACAATGAAGCTGGGGAAAGGTCTAGAGCACAAGTCTGGTGAGGAGCAGCTGAGGGACCTGGACTTGTTCAGCCTGGAGAAAAGAAGGCTCAGGGAGACCTTCTGGCTCTTGACAACTCCCTCACAGGAGGCTGGAGTCAGGTGGGGTTGGCTTTTTCTCCCAAGGAACAAGTGACAGGACAAGAGGAACTGGCCTCAAGTTGCCCCAGGAGAGGTTTAAGTTGGAGCTGAAGAACAATTTATTCCCCACAAGGCTTGTCCAGAGCAGTGGAAGAATCCCTGTGGTCCCTGGAGGAGTTTCAAAGGTGTGGAGATGTGGTGCTGAGGAACATGGTTTAGTGGTGCCCTGGCAGAGCTGGTTTAATGGTTGGACTTGATGATCCTAAAGATCTCTTCCAACCAAAATGATTCTTTCGTTTTATGAGTCTATGTTTGCCAAGACAATACTTTGAGGGCGAGTAGAGGTGTGATGTGACATCCTGCCAAGGTATCCTGGTTGGCTTGCTGGGAAGTCTTAGAAAGCTGTAAGCACATGAAAGCAGTGAGGCTGTGCTCGGACTCAGGGCTTGGCTAGGCTCTGCTTTGGGCAGCTGCAGTGTTGTGGGGTGAGTGGGGGGGGTAATTGTCCCATATCAGCTGCTGTAGGGGGAATCCTCCCCCGAGCACTGTGGATGGCAGCATTGATGCCACAGGCTGGGTTTGGATATCAGAAGAAATCAACAGTATTGGTTTCCATGGCAACGCTTCCATGGAGCTAGAAATGAGCACCATGGCCCCCATCGCTGCAAACCTACCTGCATGTGGGAAGGTCCTGCCTGTGTTTCTGGACGAAATTATGTCCCCATAGTGACATGGCACCAAGTGAGATCTTAGAGACCTGTGGGCTGGAGCCAAGTCCACAGAGGAGGGGACATGGGGCTGGAGCTTCCAAAACCACAGTCCACACTCTCTCGGCTTTTTTTTTAACTGGGGCTCCCCATTCTCTACCATGCCCCACTCCTGAGGAAAGTGACTTGCAGGGGGATTTGAAGCCTGTGGCCCTTCCCAGGGTATCTAGGATAGATGGAGGGGTGCGCTGGGAAATCCTGTGGCTACAGAGATCAATACCACAACATAAAGCCATTTATATCACTATAAAAGGAGCGTACAGACTGGAATTAGTTGCACTGAAATGTCTGTCGTGGAGTATTAATTAGGTTACTAAATATGTCACTGCAAATGTATTTTACAGGCAGCATAAATTTCTGTATTAATAAGGAGCATTTCTGTTCCTCTCTGTGACTGCTCGTCACAGCACGAACTCTGCCAGCACAGGACTCCCCTGGCCCTGCAATGCTGCTGGGCTCCTTTGGTTCCACATCCCTGGCACCCTGCTTGGCAGAGGTGTGCTGATGAAAACACCCTTTATTCTCCCACAGGAAGCAGAGGAATAGCTTGGCCCCAGGTCTAGGAATAGTATCAGGTCAGAATCTGGACCCTTCCCTCATTAGGATGGGCGAAGAATCCCTCTGTCCTTGTGAGATACCACCTTGAGTACTGCATCCAGGTCTTGAGCTCCCATCACAAGAAGGACATGGAGCTGTTGGAGCAGGGCAGAGGAGGCCCACGAAGATGATCAGAGGGGAGGAACACTCTCCTGTGAGGCCCAGGATGAAACAGTTGAGCCTGGAGAAGGCTCCAAGGAGACCTTCTTGCATCCTTCCAGTATCTGAAAGAGGGCCTAAAAGAAAGCTGGGGAGAGGACTTTTTACAAGGGCTTGTAGTGATAGGATGAGGAGTAATGATTTCAAACTGGAAGAGATCTAGTTCAGAAATTAGGGAGAAGCTCTTTACTCTGAGGATGGTGAGACACTGGAGCAGGTTGCCCAGGGAAGTTGTGCCTGCTCCATTACTGGATGTGTTCAAAGCAAGGTTGGTCAGGGTTCTGAGCAACCTGCTCCCATGGGAGGTGTCCCTGCCCATGGCAGGGGAATTGGATTAGATGACCTTTAAGGTCCCTTCTAAATCAAACCATTCTATGATTCTGTGAGTCTCATTCTATGAAGAAGTTATTGGGGTGGTGAGCCAGGCCCCTTTGCAGGAGAAAGTGAGGATGAACAAGGGATCTGGAGGGGCTTTGGGGTTTCCCCACAGGACTCTGCTGCCATGCAGTGGGATACATAGCCCTCTGCATTGCCTGTATGTGTGGGGTACACCAGTACAATGAGACTGGGCAATGTTTATGGTCCCCAAGCATCTTGTTTGGACTTTGGGCTGCAGGACCCTTCAGGGACAGTGGCTGGAGGTCAAAATACACCAAAGATCCAATCACCCTCCAGATGCAGATACAGGAGTGTAGTGCTGGACCTCATTCAGTTGCTTTGCCCTGTCCCATTTCAGCATTGCCCCCCTTTTCCTCCTACCTCTGCTTCAATCAAATGCTTCTTTAAGCAGAGATATTCATATTTCTGGTTGCTTCAGCTTATTTTTGGTTCTTGCAGTGGAAAAGTTTAAAAAAAAAAAAAAAAAAAAAAAAAAAGATGTAAAGCCTTCCCAGAAATGTGAGCTCCTGCCTCTGTGCTGCCCAAGGGGCTCCTGCCGGCGCTTGCACCGGCAGTTGGAGGGTCGGATCTCATCTGTAAGTCACCCTGCCCCTGGCTGTTGTGTGGTGGCCGCAGAAGGAAAGCAATCCTGCATTCACATGAAATATTTAACTGTATCTGAGCTATAGCTGGCACACGTCCACTGCAAACAAACAGCCGCGGAAGAGCTGAACTGTCAGTAAATGTCTGTGGAAAGAAGGGAGGAGAAACGCAGCTTTCAACATTAAAAAGATCACTGCAGCTTGCTCCTTGGAGTTGAAAGGATCTCCAAGGGCCAGGCTTTGACCCAGCAGCCCTGCTGCTCAAAGCCTGTTTGGCCAAGTGCATATCGATAGGGCAGTTAGTGAATTGGTGATGTTTGATTTTTTATTTTATTTTTGCTGAGGCAAATGAAGACAGGAGCAAATAGACATGAGGAAAGAAAAGGGCACTGAGAAAAAAAGGTAAAAATATAATTTCCCGTATCATTTGGCTTAGTTGTTGAAAAATGTCAAGCCTACAACCTGCTCTTGTTTCAGCTTTGGCAGAGGGCTGGCAGCAGCCAGCGAGTTTACCATGGGATCCAAGCCAGACACTTCTTAGGGAGGCAAACGAGATGACAGGAGGAAGCACAGGAGATAATCCGGGGATGAAAAGGTGCATGCGACGCAGGGCTGGCAGCAGGGATTCCAGGTTCATAACACTTCCCTTCTGCCAAGTCGGTCGCCCCAGTAAAGGCAGGGACGTCACTGGGACACCGGTCTCGACCCAGGGATTGGATCATTCCCTGTTCAGAAGCCCCTTCTCCTGAGCCATGTGCATGCCTATATAGAGGATTTCTCCTTCTTTTGCTGCAATGCTGGTGACTCACACAAAGCTTGAGAAGAAAAAAAAAAAAAAGAGAAGTATTCCTAAACATTGTTATTTTGGGTTCATGAAAAACAGATTGTTCACTAGGTAACAAGAGAACAACTTGCCAGGCACATGTAGAGGTCATGATGACTGTGATTCATCTTGCTAATCTAGCAGGTATCTAGAGCCATTTTAAATGTCTGTACGCTTGGCAGTGATTCATATCAACTGCTCCCAAGCACCTTTCCAAAAACACAAGATTCCTTCTTTCTTCTGTGATTGTTGTTCACACAAGGTAAGGAGAAAGCAGTCAAGCCTTTGCCAGACAACCACCTTCACCTGAAGGCAAGAGGATTTGGACAAAACTGTATTTAATATCTGCACTCAAATAGGAAAATATGAACATGCTGCCTCCCTATACACGTGCATGTCACAGAGCTCCATGATGGGTCTCCTATTTGCATCTGAGTCACCTTCCAGCATCAGTATCTCTGCAGTCTTCATGCACAGCTGGACCAGAAGCATTGCCAGAAAGCTTCTCTGGGATGCATCTCCAGAACAAGACCCCAGGAGAGATGCTGACCACATAAATGCAGGTCTTCATCTCAGTGGTGGTGGCAGGGTGTTGGGAGAAAGCAGAAGAGATGCTTAGGGTGTCTGTGGCAACCTGAGATGGGATAAGTGGAAGATAAAATGAGATCCTCTAGAGAGACTGCTGAGCAAATTAAATCGGGACTTCAGATTTAGACTACAATCAATGGGAGTGTGCAGATGGGGCATGGGTGGGAGATTGGTTAGTGCATGGGCTACAGAGCAGGGACAGAGTGAAGTGGGACAGGTGAGATTATGTAGGCTGCTTGGAGAGGTGAAGAAAAGACCATTGTATTCCCTTCCACATCACATGTGGTGCTTGGAGGAGTGGGGGAACAGAAGCAGGCTGTCCAGCCACCACCAGCTTCCTTGGCATCACCAACATGTCCCACATTGCAGGTTACTGCCTCAGCAGAGAATCGATGAAGTGCCTGCAGGACATTCTTCAGGACCATGCACTCCCACCACTTCCCTGGTGTGCACAGGAGATTGAGGGATGCAGGGTAATGTCACCATTCAGTTCTCACAGTTAGAGGGGGCCTGACCTCCTCCTGTCCTCCCCTTCCCAGCATATGGTAAAGAGATCCTTTCAAGGTCCACTGGCAGATCAGATGCTGAAAATAGAGGTTGAATGACATCTTGGTAAGTGGGGTAAGTGTAGACACATGTAGGTGTCCTGGTAAAGTCCTGGAGAGCTGCACTGTGCCAGCCAAGCCTCTGCCACCTCAGTAGGCTGGGAATTAGTCATCTGTATTGTCAAGACAGTGTTGGGATAGATCTCACCTAAATAAGGACATCTGATTTTAGAGAAATAACATCCTCTCTGCTCTTTTAGCATTAACGAAACCAATACAGGTTAAATCCACAGGAAAAGATGAACAAGTCCTTTCAAACTGTCTTTATCAGGAAAAGCGTGGGTACCATTGCCATTTGTATTCCAGGGAAGAGTTCTTCAGCCTGAGCTTTAATGTCAACACATTGAATTAAAGGGTTTTTCATTAGTTACGAGGAAGGTGAAAATCATCTTCTGCTGAAATGTGATTTGCAGCAGTAAGCTGCAGGGAGATGATTGTGCTGTCTTACGCAACAAGTTTCTTCTCTTCCTCTAAGACTGTAAACAGGCAGGTCCTGGCACAGGAGATAGAGGGCTTAAACCCAGGACTTGCTTGAGCAGATGTAGCAGGTGGGAGAGATTTCAGGTATCCATTATTGTCAATCTCTGTACTCCCCCAAAAAAGATGCAATGTAAGAATGATCTGTGCCCTTGGGTTCAGAGCTTGACTATTTCTTGAGCCTGGCGACCAGATATTATAACATTTATTATTATTTAACTACTCTGGAGTTGGGAAGCAGGTGAATGGCTTCCCAGAGGCAGGATCCAGAGGCTAGCTGGATCCAGCATAAGTTGCTCACCATGTACCATGAGCTTGGGGTGCCAAAACCTAGAGGAGATGAACAAGTTACTTTGGGGTTTGCTTTGTGGAGAGGCCTGTGAAGATCTCAGCCAGGCAAAATTGATCCTAGCAGTCAGGATTGGCCAAGATGGAGTAGGGATTCCAGGGCCAGCATGTAGCTGGTGGTTTTCTTCCCCCGCTGCAGCAGAGGAAGGGCCTGTTAGCAGCTCTGGAGCTGGAAGGAAGCACAGCATGGGCTGAGGTTGTAGGGATGTGTGTGTGTATTCATTTAGCAATCAAAAATACCTATAGGCAGCTGCATACACTCTATTTACACTTTTTAACTGGGGTGTTTTTATCTTTTATTACACTATAAAACAAGAATAAGTGATCAGAAACAAAAGAATTTAGTTCTCATCTGCCAAAAACAAGACGGAGGGAGAAGCACTGCAATAAATTGCGCAGTCCATAAAAATTTCCAGTGTATTAACAAAAGTGCTGCAGAGTAGACAACAGGTAATGATAAAGCTGAACATAATTACTGAAGAAAAAAATGTATTTTAAAATACTGGGTTATTCTCTGTTGAGAAACATTGCTGATCTAGAGTTTAGTTGGCTGAATGAAATAATATCCGCATTAAGGTGAGGAAAACTAGAAGCAAGCCTGAATTTGGCAGCAAATCCTACCCAGGTCACATTTAGGAAGTGGGAGTAGCAGGGCTTTCTTTTCCATCAGATCACTCTGCATTTTCACCATCCCCTCTGAATACACGGCTGACACCTTCTCCGGCCCAATTAAAGTGACACAGTAAATCTCTGCAAATAGGCTGCCTGCTGCAGCCCTTCTCCACAATCCCAGAGTACCAAGTAATAAGTTTCTCCTTTTTATTTTTTTTTTTTTTCTGACACAGGCTATGAACCCACAACTATACACCGGAGACACAAATTCTCAAAGCCTAAGTGCAAAACTCTATAGGCTGCTCGGCTTAGGGCTTTGTTAACAAAACCCAGATGAAAATTCCATCCAATTGTCCCTTTTATCAATTTTCCCAGCTGGTATGAGATGTGGAGGCTGAACATCGAAACTCTGTGCTAGTTAGAGGATTCAGAACGCGTTGACCAAGTCATTTTAGTTAATCAATTACCCATTCCATGGTCTAATAGCTCTTTAGATCTCATTTCGCTTAGCGAAACTGAAAACTCAAGTGCTCGACTATACAGTTTATTAATGAAAATTCGCTTTATAGTGATTTTAAAAATTATGGAATGGAAAATAAAGATTATTAACAGTGCCTGCAAAGATTCAACAAATGTATATAAGGTTTTTGGAACTTCGTTGTGAATCTAATCGATGAATAAATGTTATATCAGAATTAATATTAACAAAGTGGTAACTTATTCTAATTATTGCATAACCTATTTTGGAGGGGTAATTTTTATATCAGCATGAGCTGTGGGTCTTTAATCTTTCATTAATTTCATTCATAGCCTTTTATTAATTTGCCAGTCAAGCTTTATATTTGAATTAAAAGCTCTGGGACTTGCATATGTCAAGTCAACCAAACGATTTCAAAATCAGGATTTAGGAATTTAGACAGTTACTTAATTACTTCAAATACTGAGTCTACTCACAAAGGCCTTTTCCTCCTCATGATACTCCTGGTCACACCCTTCTCCTCATCCTTTTTGCTGTTTCTGTAGCCAATTTTTCTAAGAATAGGTGCACCAGGAAAAAAAAAGGTCTTACAGAAAAAAATAGCATATGGAGTGTGGACATGCTCTGCAAGCCAAACCAAATTTGCAGCTTAGCTCTAATTGGTGCAGTTCTTTATTATCAAGGTGAATCTTTGCCAGTTTGCCTTTCGGATATGGAGAGGGACAGGCGCATCCTCTCCTGACACAGCTGCTGAGTGCTGTTGATCAACCTCACATTTGCTTTTCCTCTGTTGCCATCTACCACCAGCACTTGTCACCTTCCTGGCCCTGGCCACAGCCGTCCAGAATTCACACGGCAGGACAGGACATGCACTCAGGTGTGTGCTCACAGGTGCCATCCTCTGCAGCACTGCTCCCTGCACCCAGCACCTCTTCTCTGCATGCCGACCCAGACACAGCCAGATTTGTCATATTTATGAGCATGAGGCAGTGTTAAGGCTCCATGTGGGACAAGGGAGAGGAAGATAGAGTTATCACACCAGGCAGGAACGCATATGGGCATGGCTGGGTCACTCCTATCTGTATTCGGGGGTTTCAAGCCCATGCATCTTTGTAATGTGCTGCTTGTAATGCTACTATCTAGTGACCTTAGTGCCCAGCTACTGCCTTGTGGGTATGAATATCATGAATATCAAAGGTGCTGCGGTGTTTACATTGAGTTAGAAAATTGATCCCACCCACAGGCACTAGTTTGTTTTCTGAGGTTCATATCCTTGTTATTAGTAATTTATGGGCAGCATTTGATATTGCTGACAGGGTGGGGCAAGGAGAAGAGGCAGGAACTGCTGTCAGCATGGTGATGTGCATACGTAACTCAGGGGCCTTAGGATGCTGATCAACTCATACCATATAGGACCAAAATGGTACCTTTCCTCAAGTGTGCAGCCTTATCTCTCTTGAATTGCCTACGGAAATTCTGCAGAGTTAAAACAACCTGCTGCTTAAGCTGCAAACTAACATCACCCCCAAAAAAATTCATTTTCTGTGGAAGACCAGCTGTGAAACAGCACCGTTAAATCTGGGCAACCTGCTGCCTCAAATGCCTTTCTTACTCACAGGTGAAAGAGCAAATGGCTTCTCTGCAATAGAAGACATTTCAAGCAGGAGCAAGGACCACTGGCACAGCAGAGTTGGAGGCACGGGAGTCCAACAGTGAGGAAATCTTGTTGAGACTCTGCCCATCCTGGCCAGGCTGCAGGTTGCCATGAAGTTGAAGTACAACCCGTGTAGTTCAACCCCATGCCATCCAGCAAGTGAAACTATTCACCAAAGCCACTCAGCAGGTACCCAAGTGCTGTAATGATTCCTAAAAAGGCAGGGAGTCAGGGACTTAGGATGGAGAGGAGCAGGTATTGAGATGGGGCTTAAAGGGACAGAGCAGCCTCAGATTTCTTTCTATAAATGATGAGTTCAGCATTGTACCTTGAGAAGCCTATGTGATTTCCCTGTCCAGGATCTGCTGAGCACCAGCATGGCCCTGAATTGAGCTGGGCTTTGTCCTCCATCTAAACCCCATTGGTCCCTTATCTCCCAAGGTGAAAGCTTCTAGGAGAAGCAGCAGCAGGAGATATTCACTTGGAGTTAACTGACATTTTAATACCTAGGTGTGCCTGTGATGAACATCTGATGAAAGCCAAGACAAACTGAAGCTTCAAAATCCCCTTTTTCTGCAGAACACGGTCGGAGGGGTGAGAGGAGCTGGTGGCTGCCAGCCCATGCAATGGAGGAACAGACATGACCAGTTTGCAGGTGCCTCTACTCTGCATATGTGGAGCCAGTGGCACTGTCCCGCTTTCATCTTTGGGGTGTAAGTGTTGCAGTTCTGGCAGTAGCCTGAGGCAAAATTGTTCTGGAAAGTTTCAGCAAAGCAGGTTCGACTACTTCAAAGTAGGAAGTGGATGACAAAAATACGTAATTGCCTTCTTAAGAAAATAAAAAGCAACTTTTTTTTTTTTTTTTTTTTTTTGGCAGATTGGCAAGTATACACTTCCTACGCACTTTCCCTTCTACCCAAAACATGATTCCAGCCTTATTTTTATTTCAAGAACTGTGAATTATGAAAGGGTTCTTCCCTCCCTCTTTCTCTGCCTTTTTCTCTTTCCCTCCAACCCTTTCTCTTCCTCCCCATTCCTAACCAGTATTATGTTCGTTTATAACCTTCGCAGGCAGACCTTGTTCTAATTTACTTTATACACACGTTGCAGGGCCCGCAGGACAAGGATAGGGTTGCTGCTGCTGTGGCTTTATGAATAAATCCTTTTACAAAGCAAAATCCCCCTGCAGTGCCACAGCTGGGTGATATGTTTTACTAAATCCTGGTGCCCCTTGTCCCGTGCTTTTCCAGGTGAGAGTTGCTTGTGCGTGCCTAGAGACAAAAGCAAGATGCCACATCCCCTCAGCTGCCCCCCAGCCAGTGGGTTGCCTCTTCACCTGGCTCTCCGCACAGCCTGGGGCAGCTCTTGCCACCTGTGCCCGCTCGCTGCTGGCACACTGGGGTGCTCTGTGGCTCTGTGGGTCAGGTTGCTCACCCTTGAATGGGTGATTACAAATCCCCTTCCTCCCAAGAGAGAGAGTCTAACCAAGAAGCTGTGTGTGCTGTCAGCTTCACGTGGCCTTTGCAGACAGCCAGGGCTTCTCCAGCTAAGCCTCTTGGAGGAATATTACCTCAGCTGGAGATGCCACCTTCACATAAATGCCAACCTGTGCTTTCAAACCAAGAAGGAAAGTGGCACACACCAGCACCAGGAGGTTTTCCTGCCTTTACTTGCTGGTCCCCACAGGTTTGATTACAGATATGTGCAGGCAGCATCATCGCTGCTCTCTCCTCAACCAGCCTCATTCCTCACAGACTGATCACTGCAAAGGGCAGCCCAAGGAGCTCTAAAATCACACGGAGAAAACTCCTCTCCCCAGGGGCAATGCCCAAGGGCACAGTTCAACCCACGAAGCAGGGGAGGGAGACCGGATGGTTTTGTGGGTGTTTGCAGAGCATCCATCACTTGGTGGAAGAATGTGGGAGAAAGATGCCAAAAGCACATGCGGAGCAATGTACAGGTAAAGGCTGATCCTAATCAACTCTACTCCTTGGCTATGTCTTCTGCAGTTTATGCCAAGGCACTGGTAAGGCTGAGAGCTAGCAGAAAGGACCTGCCTGATGGAGAAAAATGTTCCTTGGAGCTTCTAACATTTAGGGAAGTGAGAAGAAAAGGGTCAGGCGGTCTCTACCATGCAAAAGGTACTTGATTTCCCCACCTCTCCTCCCATTGAGAACTCCACATATGATCTGACTCAAAAGTGAGTTGAGTGAGGAAGTCAGGGTGTGGGAAATGCTTAGAGCTTCCTGCAGTTCTTCTTTGGGATCCTGAGGCTGAACAGAAGGCACTGACTAAACACAAGATGTGGTGACTAGTGATGCACCTGGGCATGATGAGTAAAATGCCATGGACACATCAGCCAAACATCCCCACCTCCAGGCATGCTGAGGAGTGCTTGTGTCTTGCACATCCCCTGCAGCCTTTTGCAACATGAATACTAGTGTGTCTTTCCTCCTATGACTAAAAAAAAGTCAAAGAACTGTTCCAAATCAAATCCTTCCAGGGAAACTAAGGTAAGCATTAAATGAGTTATCCATTTTACTCATCCTTACAGGAGGGGAGTACTTTTTAATCTCCTTCCCTTACCTCTGCCCCATCACTAATCTGCAGGGGAGGCTCTTTCACTCAGCTCTCACCCCTTTGGCCATCCTCAGGTGTCTTGTGCTGCTGAGATACAAGGAGATCTGATCCAAAAAGCAGCCGACAGCTTCTGCTGAGCACGTCAGCCCATGCCATGTAGCATGCTGGCTCTCGTCCTGCCTCACCAGCTCCCATCAGGAGCCCTGCGATCACTCGCTGGGCAGTGGCTGCTGTCAAAGGCCACAGTCCTGGGCTGCTGGGAGATTGGGGTTCAGGGCAGGGAAGCCAGCTGTGATGAAAGCTGTGACAGCTGCTGCTGGTCCTAGATGACAGGAGACTTTATGACACTTTTAATTGGTGACCTGCAGACAGTAAGATGGGCTGCAGCTCTGGAGGAGCCTATGGAGAATCAACATGAGTGTGACAGGTCCTACCACCCTCAGGGGCTTCTCCTCCTGTCTGAGCTAGGCAGCAATTTCCAGCATGCTGGTGCAGAGCACATGGCTCCCAGTGCCAAGCTGAACTCCTGCCTGCACCCCTCGCTCTGGAGCTGTCTCCATCTCTGCTACAACCAACACCATGCCATAGCCATCACAGTATTTGTCTCTATATCATTACGTCCCTGTTTCCAGCCCTTCAAGACATCTGTGGTCCTGAAAGAAAAGTCGCTGGAGACCATGCATGGTCCCTGTGACTCCCCATGTGGTGAGAGCATCCCAGGCCTGGGCTTTGGTAGGGGAAGTTGTTATGCTGATGTCCAGCATGGAGAGTTTTGGAGACTGGGGACCATCTCCCAGGGGTGGTCCCCCATTAGTGGTCAGAGTCTTCTCAGGCTTCCTGTCCCTGCACAAGACCTGTGTGTACATTGAACATCGACACAGATCCAGGGAGCAGAGATATGATTGTGAGTGGCTGTGCTCCCTGCCTAGTCCCCTCCAGGAGTACGTCCTCACTCTCTGTCCAGTGGGACAAGGCAGAAACACATCCCTGTAAAGGGTTGGAATAAATCCCCTTCCTAAAAGCTGAGCCTGGCCACATGCACCCAGCTCACCCCCGCAAGCTCTCGGCACAGAGCAAGCTTCCCAGGCCCACAACCCATCCATCTCCTGGCACGCTCATCTCCGCAGTGCCTCTGGCAGAGCGGTAAGCTCCTGAATATTTTATGTGGTTATTAGTCGACAACATAATCTATCTGAGGGGAAGTCAGAACTGCTGACCGAGGCGTACGGCACAGTGGCAGGGAATGCTGACTCCCGCAGCACCCTGCCCCGTCCTCCCAGCATCTCCCAGTGCGCTGCAGGTGTTACCTGCAGTGGTGGGCTAGCGGTTTGCCCTTGGCACGTGCTGCTCGCCCACGGCCAAGTGTGGGCATGTGCTGAGCTTACAGGCAGCCAGACCAAGGACTTCCTTCTTTGAAGGGCTCATTTATACATCCCTTCCCCCCGCTAATTTGTCACATATGGCTCAGACATGGTATGTCCATGTGTCTGGGCACAGGGGCATATGTTCTGTGCATGGCAATGCCATGATTACTGACACAGCAGCCACAAACTCTCACACAAGAGAAGTGCCTACACCCACGAGCACAAACACAAACGTGAGCATGCAGAAACGATGCGCCCAGGCCTCTCCTTCATCTGCAAGCTGGCCAAGTTCTGCGAGCCTGCAGCTATCTGTGTCCTGGCTGTGAGCAGGCATTCATGTGCATGGTGGAGAATTGCTGGCCTGCATTTTTCAGGGTGTAAAACTCAACACTCCTGTCCTGGTTTGAGCTAGAACAGAACCAATTCTGTTCAGGGATTTCACTTCTCAGCTCCATCTCTTCTAACTAATGGTGATTTCTGCAGTTAATGATGTATTTTCACAGACAGTGTCATCTTCTAGCAGCGATAACACTCATTTACACTTACTACTCAGGACTGGTGTGCAAAAAAGCTCTTGCTTAGACTTCCTCCTGTGCAGATCAAGGTCACTGTGAAATCCTGTGTACCGTGTTGGGTGTGCAGAAAGTAAGAGATGGCACCTGCAGGGAGCAGAGTCAGGATAGGTGAGCCCAAACTGACCAATGAGGGATTCCATCCTATGTATGGCATATTCAGAATAAACTGAGGGATCAGGATAGTCAAGCCTTCAATGGCTGGTGTCAGAGGAGGGTTCTATCTGTTCTGCCTTTGATTCCAATCCATGTGTACCAGAATCCAGTTCCAGATACCAGCTTCAGAATCCAGTTCCTGTCTGGCACTGAGTCCAGTCTGGGACTTCCCAGTGCCTGCTCCACAGCATCAGTGGTATTAGTGACGTAATTGCCAACAGGGAGGTGGGGCTTTGTATATATTTGTATGTATTCAATTTTATTGCTATTATTTTTCTTAAAGGAGTTTTTATTTTCCATTCCATA
>JAOEGS010016149.1:79448-144795 GCA_025447755.1 Corythornis vintsioides
TCCAGTCTGGGACTTCCCAGTGCCTGCTCCACAGCATCAGTGGTATTAGTGACGTAATTGCCAACAGGGAGGTGGGGTTTGATACTGGCTTTGTATATATTTGTATGTATTCAATTTTATTGCTATTATTTTTCTTAAAGGAGTTTTTATTTTCCATTCCATAAGTCTATTCCTTTTCTCTTCCCCTTTGAGAAGGAGACAGGATGATAGAGAGCATCTGTCATTCACATAGAGACCAGCCCAGCCCTAAACCTTAACAACTTATTGCACCTGAAAAAGCACCTTCAGGTGCAAGATCTTGCTGAGCTCAGGAGTGCATAAAGGCAGTGCTGTGTGAACAGCTTAGGAAAGCTGAGTCTAGACCAGCAGGAGAGCCCAGAGGCTATGCAATCATTTACTGCTTAGGCTGTGGAGCTGCCCAGGGACAGGGAGAAGACACAACAATGTGGGGGAAGAGCTGGCAGAGAAGAAGCTGAGCCATCTCTTTGCTGAGCCTACCAGCCAAGGGAGGTGATTTGCCTGCAAACAGGTATCAGTTGTGGGACTTATGTCTCTGTCACAAGTCTAGGCCATGCATCTAACATGGGGGGGGGGGGGTGCTGATAGGAAAATTCCTGAGGAACTCTGCTGTTTTCAAATCTTGGTGCTAAGTAAGTGATTTGAAATGGACTCTGACCTCTCTGGCCATTGTGGTATAAGACAGGCAGCTGCTGAACTTCTTGTTCCTGCTCTCTTCTCTGTGCTGGCACTGGTGTTTGTACATGGAGGTGTTTTTTTACTTTTTATTTCCAGTCAGCTTCACAGTCTGTTTACTTGCATGGCCACACCAAATTTCCTGCTGTAGTCAGAGAGCCCTGCTGGGGATGGCAGATGGGTGGCAGTAGCACCCAGTAGCTTGTCACAGCCAGGAGCCAGGCTGAGGTGGGAGAGGTGGGATGGGTTAGCAGTTTGGGGGGGGCTGCAGCAATCCCTCCGAGGGGGCTGCAAGTGCTTCCAGAGGCAGACAGAGCTGCTGGAGTGGGACACAGCTCCTGCCTGCCTGTTGGCACCTGGCAGTGCTGCCAGCCCCAGGATGCTGAAGATCATCCCAGCTGAGGCCCAGCCTGTGCTGCTGCTGAGCCACCCAATGCTGCTGAGGAAGATTGTGCTGTGCGGGTTCATCTTTATGTAAATCACATTCACTTCAGCTGGCTTCCAGGATAATCAGTATTAAAGGGAAACTATTTTCTAGTTCATTAGAGGAAAGCTGCGTCCCTGCGGCTGCTGCTGTCGGCACCTCCTTCTCCTTCCAGGAGAAATGATATCCACGAGCACCAAACACGGAGACATTCACACTCCAAATGTCAAGAGGGGGAAGGGGGAGAAGAAAGGTCTGCAGCTCCAAAGGCAGCTCTTTTTCCTCCATCCTCCAGGAGGGTTTGCATGATCTGTTGTCCTTTCCCTTCTGGTTTTTCTCCACCAGCCCTTACCCACCCAGGCTCTGGGGTCCTTGACTCCATTCCTTGCTGTGGTACCTGCCAGGTCCAGATGAGTCCTCTTTATATGGTTTTTGCCTTCTCTGATCCCAAGTGGTGCAGTGATCTCTCTAGCAGTTTACTTTCTCTATTTCTTCATTGGGTTTTCCTTGGTCACAAGATCATCTTTCTTTCTTACTCTCTCCCCTTTTTTATTCTCTGTGGTTTAGTCCTGTCTCCATTTTATCTGGGTAACAATGTGGCTTTCCCATGCCACTAGCCCAGCCATGTGATTGTGGCTGGAGGTACCAGCACAGACTTTGCAGATAGTGGTGTTTTGATATTTGTAGAGGAAGTCCCCTTGCTGATAGACCTTGATGTTGAGATCTCACTGCTTCAGAACAAGGTTCCGTATCTGCCTGAAACCACAGGCTGTCAAACTTGTAGAGCTCAGTATTAATCCAGCTCCCAAGAAAAACCAAGGTGATGCTAGAAGTGATGCCAGCCTGACAAATCTGAGGAGTGAAGCTTTTCACTTGCCAAGTCTCTGGAAAGCTGTTTTCAGCCCTGCCCAAGCAGGCAGCTCCCCAGACAGTGGGTGCTGCTAGTGCTTGGGCTCTCTGCTAGGCTCCTTGCTTTGGAAATAATTCACTTTTGCTTCCAGAAATCCTTCCCTGTGCAGAAAACGGATATGTCATGAGCAAGTCTCAGCATTGTCCGTGTCCATTGGGGTTTCAGGAAGAGCTGGAGTAACTTTCACTGAGTGCTAGATGGGATGGATTGGGCACATGCAGGGAGGTGGCAGCACTACACACCTCTGAGGTGATGATGCTGGATTTCCTACAGCTGAGCTCACCAGCATAGGGTACCTAAGTCCAGGTGCAGCACCCAGCACTGTGGAGAATGTCTGGGCTTTCCCACTGTCCCTCCTGCACACAGTCTACAAAGTGGCCATGGTGTGCTGTCCCTAGAGCTGCAACACACAGCTCTGTCTATTCACCTGTGTCTACATGCTTCCAAAGCATCTCCTGGCACAGCTCTGGGCTGGATATCCTGCAATGGGTCCTTCCTCCCCCTCAGTTTGTGCCCCCTCTCCTTGCCAACCCCTCTAACTCAATGAAGCCAGCCCTGGGTGACTCAGTCATCTTTCTGGCATGCATCAGTGGCCAAGCTCCTCAGCAGCAGACAAGGCAGTGACAGAAGAACATTAATGCAGAATTATTAGTAGCCTCTATGAGGATGGCTTAAGTGCACATCCATCAGGAGCAGCTGCCCTCACAGTGACTTCTGCCCCATGCAGGGGAAGGGTGGAGACATACTAAAGGCACTGAGGGACTTGGTATCCCTCTGGTGTGGTCCTGATGAGAAGGAGCCTGTGCTGGGGCATGGGGTGAGGGAGCAAGCTGAGTGTGACTGGTATGTGTTGGTCAGACAGTAGCGTTCACAGAAACCATTCATGGCTTTTCCTACCTTGCTCTGTAAGCATGAGTGCTGGAGCTTTTCCCCAGTAAGGTGGAGCCCCAGCAGGGTAATGGTAAAAATGATATGGAAAGAATTGGAATGCACTTCCTGGCAGAAAAAAAAGACAATTTTCTGGAAAGAAGTACAAAAACCCTTGGTAGCTCCTTCCTGACAGCTCCAAGCATGCAAATGTAGTGGCCGGACCTTCACATGGAGCTGGAGAGCCAGTGGGAACTCTCCAGTCTTGCAGAGAGATGCCAAGTCTTAGCCTTTCAGGGCTGTTCTCTTCTCTGGCTCATAGCCATGGCTGGAGGATTGCTTCGAGGAGAGGCCAAGACTGACAGATGATCCCCTAATCAGCTGTATAAGCAGAGCCCAAAGTCCCTGTTCCCACCTCCGCCAGCTAATTGCTTTTGTTACCAGCCCAACGGGGCAGAACCGGTTTTTGTGCTCTGGTGCCCTTTTTAAGTATTCACACCGTGTTTTCCAGATAGGCTGTGCAGATGTTGATGAGCTCTGATGAGCTGTTTACCCATCCTCCCAGGCACCAGTCCTGATCTCTCCGCACGCGGCAGAAGGCAGCTCGGAGACTGCTCCTGTGCAAGGAGGCGAGTCTATTTGAGTTTATACCCTTTGCTCATGCTCTCATGAAGAAAACACTGCTGTCAATCAAAGAAAAAAAGCTTGTTTTGTTTTGTTTTTAAAGCTGCTCCCATCTTCAGGCAAAGCCCAAAAGTGTTTTGGGACCTGTGATCTCAGGCAGGGGTGGTGTGTGTGTGGAAAGACGGGACAAACCTGCTGCAGTTTAAGCCCACGGATGAAGCTGGTGTGACACTGCTGATGCTGGCAACGTGGCTACCACCTGAAGACTAGTTGTCTAGACAGTCTGTGAATGCATGGGAAGACATCATCACCTCTGGGGTGGGATTCTTCTGACCTAACCTGGATGTTACTACAGCAAGAGAAACAAAATGCTCTGGCCCATGTGGGATGCTCAGACATGCCTGGTTTGTGGGCCAAGCTTGCATCATATTCCTCACCAAAGAAGGACTGAGGTCTGCTGCAGGGAAGTGCTAATGATATTTTTTCTCTTCTGGTCTCCACCTTCATCCCTCATCCATCATCAGCCAATGGTTGCTTCAGTGAAATGCAGCATGGTTGTTGTCCAGGTATGAGAAAGCCACTTGGTAGTCTGCTGCAGCAGCATCTCCTTTATGAGTGATGGAGAGGGAGAAAGGAGTGGTGGCAACCTGGCCTGGAGGAGCAGATCTATGTGTGTAAGTGAGGCCAACTTTGAGAAACTCAAAATTACCTCTGTATGGATAATAGAGTGAAATGAGCACTCAGAGCTGAAATTTCCTAGAAATGTGATAAACAGTTGGAGAAGATAGGACAAGAGAAAATGGCCTCAAGTTGTGCCAGGCAAGATTTAGGACATTAGGAAAAACTTTCCCCCAAAAATATTTGCCAAACCCTGGATCAGGCTGCCCAGGGAGGTGGTGGAGTCCCACATAAATGAGGTACTTAGGGACATGGTTTAGTGGTGACCTGGCAGTGCTGGGTTAATGTTTGGGACTCAATCTTAAAGGTCTCTTCTGACAGAAATGATTTTGTGATTGTGGGTTCAAAAATAGTGGTTGGCCAAAAGTAGCCTCTGTGCCGATGGCAGTGGGGCTTGAATTGCCTGGTGGTTTAATAATCTTTAGTTAACTTGGGAAGAGGAGAATAATTTTGAAGTCCTGTTGAAGAAATCTGAGGAGTACTACACTCAGTGTGAAAATGATGCATAGGAGAGAGAGAGGTTCTTAACTGGAACACATGAAACAAGGTGAAGCCATAGAGGAATTAGCAGCTCATCAAGGTCTGAAGAGACAATTTTGCAATTATGGGTGGTGAAACTTCAGTAAGAGACTGAAATCTGATTGTGATCTGGAACAAAAATTTTAGACAGATGACAGGAAGGCCCTCAGTTAACCCTCTACAAAGCAATTAGAGCTTGCTGGTCTGAAGCAATTAGAACTCAGTCTGGTCTGAAGGTTGTAGAGGACAGGCATGGCTTTGGGAGGGTGGGCGTGGCAGAGAATCCAAAGTGGCACTGGAGGAATGGTGGGGGCAGAAACATGTGGAGAGCTGGCGCTGGAGACCAGCAGGAACATCACACAGCTATGCACAAGCCAGGGCTGTGCCTGGAATACAGAAAAGGTACAAGACCTCAGCACGTCTCCTCGCTTGGTAGATGTTTGCGTTCACAAGGTGACAGCACCTAGTCCTGTCAGCCTGGAGAGAAGAGGTGACAGAAGTACATGAATTCCCAGTAATTTGTAGGAGCAAAGGACAGCAGTGCTGTGGGTGATGAGACCATCCATCTGAAAGCATGGAGGATAATAAATACCTGTACATTGGATCCTGATGCTCAAATGAGGATGGTGCCAAGGTTAAGATGTTCTGTAAGCAATAGGCATCTCTCCAGCCCACCCAAACCTCTGTCTGGTGGTGCATAGCAGCACACACCTACTTCCTCTATCCATGGCTGTCCTTCTGGATCAGCCAAAGCCATGCCCTCTGCTACAAGAGAGGCTGCTGCAAAGCCTTTGGCTCTGCCCTTGAGTGATGGCTGCCCAGCAATCTCCAGTACAGCTTAATTTGATAATAACCCTGAGCCAGTTTAAATACTTCAATCATGCCACCTCTTAATCATCTTCTCTCAGAACAAAATAATCCCACTTTGGTTAATCTCTTCTCCTGTGGAAATCCTGTCACTCCTTTATTGTCTAAA
Organism: Corythornis vintsioides; assembly: GCA_025447755.1. NCBI lineage: Eukaryota > Metazoa > Chordata > Aves > Coraciiformes > Alcedinidae > Corythornis > Corythornis vintsioides. The sequence continues at coordinate 85,140 of JAOEGS010016149.1, forward strand.
TGACTTTACACTGTGCTCTCTCCAACACAAAAATATCTGCTCTCATATAAATTGACAAAAACAGGACATTACTCCCAGTGTGGTCTAAGTAGCTTTGTGGCACTGTGTCTGTAACCTCGGTGAACAGCTTGTGAAGGGTCAACACCTCTACTGCATCCACAAAAACATATGGATTCAGGGCAGCATTACTTTATTCAGTTGCCTCCTGGAATGCCTTCAGTGATGCTCACCCCTTGCCCAGTGTGAGGCCTGTGTCTCATCTGCAACCTCAGTGTCTGAGGCATATGGGCAGATTGTGGTGTGGGTGCAGAGAGCTGAGATGTGGATGGTTGCAAACAATTCCAAGAGGTGGGTTTTGGTTGGTTAGTTTTGTTTTTCTGGAGATTCTGGGCATGCAGACAGATGGAGTCTGACCAGAGAGAACAGACTGACAGAGGCAGAGCAGCAGTGTATGTGTAAGATGATAGGACATTGCAGCTGAAAAGAGGGAGAGGACTTCAAAGGGTGATGCAGGCTGCAGTAAAATCACATGCTGCATGGAAAATTCCCCACAAGGGACCAGCAAGTCCTGATTCTTCCCTTTCTGATCCATGAAATATTCTGTACAACCTATACAGAAACTTGGATAGCTGCTGTCAGGAGAAACTGAGGCAGAAGATTTCAAATCAAAGCATCTGTAGAATCATTGAATCATAGAATTGCTTTGGTTGGAAGAGACTTTTAGGATCATCCAGTCCAACTGTTCCCCCAGTACTGCCAGGGCACCACTAACCTGTGTCCCTCAGCACCACATCTCTATGCTTTTGAAACCCCTCCAGGATTCCACCACTGCCCTGGGCAGCCTGGGACAGGGCTGGCCAACCCCTGTGGGAAATAAATTGTTCCTCAGACCCAACCTAAACCTCCCCTGGGGCAACTTGAGGCTATTTCCTCTTACCCTGTCACTTGTTCCTTGGGAGCAGAGCCCGGCCCCACCTGGCTCCAACCTCCTGCCAGGGAATTGTCAAGAGCCAAAAGATTTCACCCTAAGCTTCCTCTTCTCCAGGCTGAACAAGTCCAGGTCCCTCAGCTGTTCCTCACTGAACTTACTCTCTAGACCCTTTCACAGCTCTGTTGCCCTTCTCTGGAGATGCTCCAGCCCCTCAATGTCCCTCTGGGAGTGAGGAGCCCAAAACTGAATCCAGAATTTGAGGTGTGGTCTCTCCAGTGCCAAGCACAGGGGGACTGTACCAGACAAAAGATTGTCATGGTGTCTTGGCTGCACTTAATTTTATTTATTTTTTTTCTGCAACTGTGTCAGCCAGAAATGTAATTACAATTTGTAAAAAATAAATATAAAGATGAGACTTTTACACATTCACTTTGTCACCAGGATGCAGGGCTTGAGGAAGGATAGCAAATGTTTCACCAAAATTTCAGGAGAGCTGACATAAGTGGCATTTAATCAAAATCTAGGAGAGAGCTTTGCCTGGGGAAGGGATAGAGGTGAATCCACATAGGAGATCTGTTACTGTGAAGCCTGTACCATCTTTGCAGAACTCAAATATTCCCTCAGAATCTTTGTTTTACAGGAAATTTTAAAAGCTGGCAAGAATGTTGTTAGCTGTTTTACTCCCACACAAGCAGTAAACAGAGAAAGGCAGCTCCTGGTTGGTCATTGCATTTTGTGTCACTATTCCTTATGTCTAAATGAAATGAATAGAACATGTCCACATTTAACACAGTGTGTTGAGGCACGAAAGAAAAAGATGCTGATATTCAGGTTTGAAATATTGTCTCCAGCAGCATGAGGTTGTGATTGATAAACACTCAGGCCCCGAGACCTGTGGTGCAGCTGATGTCTCCCATCATAACATCCCACATAGGGTGGACAATTCTTTTCCTCAGCCACTGTCTTGTAGTTATCATTATCAGACAGGTTTTTGTTCCACCGGTGCAATGAGGCCAAGCTTGAGCTCAAATAATGAATAGGTGCCTTTTAGTTGAGTTCATTGATTTGGGAGAGACAGCATTTCATAGCCCTGATTGATCTCTTGAATAACCATAGGCACTGCAAGCTGGGCAGAGATGCTTTGATTCTGTGTCTGCTTTGAGATTTATTTTCCCAGCACGCTGAAGTGTGACTGAATGGTGTATACTGGCTTAGATCACATTGCAGGCGCCTCAGCCTGCTTCCTAAAGACCCTCAAGAGTCATGAAGTAGAAACTACACATTTACTGTGTTAAATATGTGGCCTCAGCAAGATGGATGTACATCTGGGTTTTTCTGGTAGGGTAAGGGATGGGTCTCCCTGGGTACCACCACCATGAGAGAGGTATTCCTAGTCCTTTGGCCAAGGGGTTCTCTAGCAAATATGCATGCTAAATGAGTGGGGTTAAATTAAAATATCACACCAGTTAAAAGCTTCATGCTAATGATAATGTGATTGTCAGACCTGGACAACTCAATATTAGCAGATCCTGGAGGACTCCAGGAGGGAGCAGTGATGGGGGGATGAGTCTGGCACTAGACAGAGGCTGTTTGGCAGGCTGTTGGGAGGCAGGAGGAAGATTTCCTCTCTCTGCAGAGGGCTGGTGGTTCCTGGCTGGTGTCCTGCTGGACCACCAGTGGTGTTGGCCACACTGGCTAAGCATGTCTTGCCCAGCCACTGAGCAGTGCCCAGCAAAGGGACTGATGTGAGGGCAGAATGTTCTCCATCGGTGTTTTCATCTATTTATTTCTCTGCTTTAGAATAAATATTTGATAACTTTTCTGGGATTAAGCCCTCTGATCAGGGCCCTGATGATTTATTTATATACACACTTATTCTGCTGCAGCACTCTGCCGCAGGAGATGGAGACATCCTGATGTCCAAGGCACCAGCATAATCACAGATGTCTCATCTGGAGGCACTGGCATGGTGGCTGGAAGCTTTCATGACACCCCTGCACCACTAAGTTACCTCAGCTCCTATACCTGCAGCTCTTGAGGAGGCAAGAAAAGCATCTGAGCAAGGGGTGGTGGGGCAATTGCTGTTCTGATGCCTGAGGAGACAGGTCTTGATGAAGCCTCTGCTCTCTGAATCTCCACTTTCAGTAGTGCGGTGTGAAAGGAAACCAAGAGAGACAAACTGTTTTTAAAAAAATAAAAAATAAAAGGAGTGTAAGGAGGAAAATGATGATAATTTGCTAAGGAGACAGGTGCACTGAAGACAGACACTTCAAGTGAGACGTGCTCACAGAGGGTGACCTGTATTTTTGCCTCCTGTAATCCAGATGACCAAAAGACAGTGATTTTGAAAAGCTGCCTTGTCAGGCTGGCTGGAATTCATTTCTGGGTATCTGACTGTGGGATGCCTTGAAAGGCTGAGTCCTCATTCGGTGTTGATCTAGGTCACTGTGGAAATGAACACAGCTGTGTCCCTCTCTTCTGAGTCAAAGGACACTCATCCGTATGCACAGGCCACTTGAGGACTCCTAAGGAAGATTATAAAGGCAGGTACTGGAGCCCTGACAAATGTTAAGGTTGTTGGGATCAGACGTAGAGAAAAGTCCTCTGATTGCAGCCAGGGCAGAGCCACACAAAGGGCTGTGCCAGCGATGAAGATTAGGAAGGGCAAGCAAATTTTCATGAAGTGCAGCATTATCTATTGGAAAGAGCCATTTGGAGAAATGTCAGGTTCCCATGCATGTAAAGATTGTAAATTAGGACTATACAGCATCTGAAAAAAAATCCACCCTGTGCTACCTGACCCGTGAGACACAGACTGGATGCAAAGTGCTTTGGTTAAGCTGCCTGGCCCATGCCCTGCAGGCAGGCAGGCAGGAGGCAGAGAGTGATCCCTCTGCCCTCAGCATCTCTGAACTGATGGAAAACTACAGCATGGTGCTTGTTAACGCCTCTTGGTCTTGGCAGTGGCTATGTGTGTACACTGTAGCTATGCCTCTCCATTGGACCCTCTGCTTCCCAGGGTCCCAGCAGGAGTTGCTGTCCCTTTGCTGGTTGAGCCAGGTCTGGGGGTTGATTTCTCCTGCAGAGCTGTTGTCCAGGTTTCACAGCAGGATGCAGGGGACAGGAGCACTGCTAACACTGTGTTTTGGGTGGTACCATAACTGACCAGGTACAAAAGGATGGGGGCTAAGTGGCTGGGGGACCTCCCAGCTCAGCTGCTGCCAGCATATCATGACTCAGCTCATGGCATTGCAGGAAGGTTCCTGGAAGCACTCAGAGGCTCCCACTCCCCACTGCAGGGAGGTGACAGGGCTCTTTCTGCTCCCCTGCCCAGAGGCACCATCCACACCTTTACACCCACCAGGCAGAGACCCATGTGCAGCAGCATGAGGCCAAGCTGGTTTGGCTGGGATGGTTCAGCCCCTGAATCCCACTACAGGGTGTGGGGGCTGCCAACTCACTGGGGCTCAAGCTGGAGCAGCAGACGGTGCTGGTTCTTACAACCCTCACCCTGCTCCCTTCACTCCTGGCTGACATGAGAGCACTCACTGGGGGCCTGTGTTCATTTATTCCTCTCATTTGTGATTCAGCCTCAGAGTGAGAGCACAGGGAAGCTTTACCAACGCTCTGAGCTGAATAACGAGCTCTTGGCATTTTGTGCAGTGCTGGCAGGTAAGCAGCAAGGCCTTGGAGGGTGCTCGCAAAGAGCAGCACTCTGGGTGCAGTGAGGCTTTGTAGCAGCTCCAATGGGCTTTTGGGTTCAAACGCAGTGATTTTTGCTTCCTCACATTAGCATAGAGAAGAGAGCAGCTCTGCAAAACCTGAGGATGGGCCACAGTGCTCATCCTCCTGTGGTTGCTGACCTGTGACATCTGGCTGAGCTCCAGCTCTGGCCTGCAAGATGCTTCACTCCCAACCTGGGTCCAAGGTGGCATTTTTATCTGATGGTTTTGGGGAGCTGCTGGATGCAACAGCAGAGCACTAGCGTGCATTGGAAGAGAGCATCAGGACAGGCAAATATTTTTTCCTGAAATAGCAAAAAGTGAGTGACCATGCAGCAGCATCTCTGCAGAGGTGGATGCCATCTGGACAAGCAGTGTCTGTTGAGTAGCCCTCCAGGACAGATGGACAATTGCTGGCCATCAGCAGCCCAGCCCTCAGCAAGCAGGAGAAGAAGGGTAGATTGAGGGCGCCTCTGATCACGTGCCCTCAAGGGAACTAATTTATCCTGAATTTCCACCTTTTGTTGGATTTGTGAATACACCCTGATTTCTTTGGTGCGTGAATGTGTTTGCCTGATACTTTGGATGAACACATTTCAGCCTCCCTGCCGCGTTCACTGCCTGCTCCCTTCCAGCACACGTTATTTGCTATTCATGCCCTCTCATCGGGCGCCTTTCACAGTGATTTCGAGAGGGGAAGGATGACTAATGCATGCCAAGCAGTAGGTAACACATTTGGAGCCCAGTTTCTGACCTATAATCCTTGATGATGAAGCGGATGAAATAGGATGACAAACCTCTTCGTGCAAACCTTGTCTTTCCCTGGCCTCTGCAATTGCTGGTCAAAAAACCCAAGGTGGTCTTACAAACAGCAGCTAACAAACCTTGTCTGCAGGTCCACTTCGGGGCTTGTTTTGGTCAGGAGAGGAGTTTTTAGAGGCAGACAGCCTCACAAGGGGTTAATGGCATGGAAAATCCTGCTGTATGCTCGAGCATGTATGAGGGACACATGTGACTCTGCAGAACTAATGATAAGAAAAATAATAGGAGTGAAATAGCCCTCGCCTCGGTGCCAGATCGCCTTTGTGTTGCACATAGTGGCCGGTGAAAGTGGCTGCATAACGGCGTAATTGCCCTATTGTAACTTTTAGCCTCTCATTACTTCAGTTGTGTGATCCCATGGGGTTTTGTCACGGCAATGTTTGAAAGGATATATGGGGAGCCTCTTTCCGCAGCTCTGGGCAGCAGCAAATGTCTATTGTCCTCAGCTGGACATATACCCGTGAAGAAGAGATTTCATCCTACCCAGACGTACAACGCTGATTTTCTGAATGCAGAATTGGCTTCTGACCCGGTATGATAAAAGTGCCTCGTGATTAGTGTTAGTCAATGGCACATCCACTAACAAACCTAGCACTCTGTATGGGTTATTTCATATGTCTCGTGCCCTCGCCAGAGAATAATACAGATGCTTCAAAGTTGCTGTAATGCAAACTCTCTAATATTGTGCTTGAATTCAAGTTAGAAATGAAATAATATAAGTAATGGTCATTTCCTTTGGCTGCTCTTCATTATTGAACATTTTTTCTTCAGCTGAAACTGAGGAATGTGTTTTTATTGGGCTACATCCATAAAGAGCTGCACTTTCAAAAATGACTGATGGTGATATTATTAAGGGGACTGAAGCCATGGACTGTTCTCAGTAAAGCCACCTTGTCAAAATGGTCTGCTCAATGGGTATAGTTAAAGCCATGGAACCAGGAGAGCTCCCAAGTCTTCATATGCTGGGGGTGGGCTTGGAGACCATCTTGTGTAGGGAAGGCAACTGATTTAAAGTGCTGAAGTCTTGCATCCACCACCTTATACTGGGACTGCCCTGCTTTTGGGAGGACTATAGACCCAGTATTTTCTGAGGCTGCCTGGGAGGCTTTGGCCAGCCAGCTTTTGTGCTTGAAGGGTGAAGTAGCACCACAAACAACAACAACAAAATCTCAGAAGAGCTGTCACATCTGTTAAAACAAATGTATCCTAATTTGAAACCAGAGAATAAATAATCAATTAATTCTATTTCAGTTGAATTCATAATTGATTATTGCATGGTATGGCTGTGATATGTGACTGTTTGGGTAATTACAACATATGTCCTTAATATTTTTAATTTAAATTATTACTGAAATGTAGTCTCAGATCTGACTGTACTTCAGCATGTTTCTGTATCACATTTCTCTTTCCTCAGAGAAACAGTTATCATAATCATCAGCACCATCATCATTTTTGTAACTGGAAACTCTTTTAGACAGGGAAGATAATTTTGCAGAGGAGTGGGTGCCCCGCAGGAATAAGCCAGGACAGTTCATATCCAGTACTTCACTGTATGTAATGATAACTAGAATACATTCATGAAACACTTGGGAGACATTTCAATTTAGTAAAAAAAAAAAAAAAAAAAAAAAAAAAGTAAGAATTATTTTGTTACACGTTATTGTTATCATTATTATTGCAAGTAGAAAATTCAAAACAGCTTCAATCCAAAGCATCTCTGCTGCAACATCATAGTAACAATGGGCTGCTAATGTTGTGGAGATCAGTGCAAGGCCATATAGGAGATGAAGATTTTCTTTTAAAAGGAAACTGATTTCTCTCATGGGCATTCTCTTGTGCCCATGTACTCACTGGTTCCAGGACATGTGTGTCCATGTAATCTATCCATTGCACTTGCTGTGGCACAAGAGGTGTTAGACATGCTGGCTGTGAAAGCCCTTCCTGCCTTCTGGCTTCTTAGGATGGAACACATGCTGATTTTGGGGTAAGCCTTTTCTACCTGCAGCATGATAATGGTGGTGCATATCTGTTGTGAATCCATCCTGTGCCACCTCTGTGAGTCACTGGACATCAGTACTGATTTATTCCTTGTCTTTCACCTGCCTACTTTGGTATCTTATGGCTTCAGTCCTCGTCTTCATTTTCCTGCCGTTGTTTCTTTTGGGGTTGTTCAGCATGGGGAAGTCACCCTGGAGAATTTATTATGGTGTTGCAGTATCTGAAGGGGTACTTTTTAAAAATGGACTTTTTACAGGGGCTTGCAGTGATAGGATGAGGGGTAATGGCTTTAAACTGGAAAAGATTAGATTTAGATTAGAAATTAGGAAGAAGTGCTTCACTCTGAGTGTGGTGAGACACTGGCACAGGTTGCCAAGGGAAGTTGTGGATGCTCCATCCCTGGATGTGTTCAAAGCCAGGCTTTTGACGGGGCTCTGAGCAACCTGCTCTCAGAGGTGTCCCTGCCTATGGCAGGGGGACTGAAACTAGACAGCCTTTAAGGTCCCTTCTAACCCAAACCATTCTATGATTCTCTGATTCTCCAGTTAATTCTCCAATGGCTTCTGCCTGGCCCTTGTTTTAATCTGGCATTTGTCTAAGTCTGGCTCTTTTATCCAGTGCAGTGGAGGTGTGCTGTGGTCTTGGCTCATCTTCATTACCGAACGTTTGTTCTTCAGCTGAAACGGATAAATCTGTTTTTATTGGACCTGCTCATATGAGTCCATCACCTCATGTCTCTCTTTTGCCATTCCCTCTGGTCCTTCCACACCCCAGCACTCCCACTCAAGCACCACACATTCCAGTCTCCATATTCCCTAATAAAATCTTTACACCTTGGTATGTGCTTCTGGTGGGATGCTCATCAGTCCTGTGAGATTTCCCAAGGCTTATCACTAGCTGCCAGGACGGACTAGCAAACGGATACAAGGGACTGTGGAGCCTCAGGCCTCAGATAACCCAAGTGATCCAGAACTTTTTTTTGTTGTTTTCCTGATGTGTTTCAGGAATGGCTGCTGTGCTAAATGTCTCCTTTCTGCAGGCAGGCACAGCTGGTTGGCTGGCCGAACTGCCGCTTACCCAGTTTATTATTGTTACAATAAAAAGAAGTGGCATCTAAAGTCAGCTGTGAGAGCTTGGGGTAGACATGGTGATAATGGCTTCTGAATGCCAGAGAAGAGGCAGAGTGGTTATAAATTGAAGGAGATTACATTTAGGGAATAGGAAGATTTGGAAGTGGGTCACCGAGATGCACAGACCAAGTTTACTTTCTGGCATCCCTGGTGGGAATCCATCTAATGACATATCTCTGTTAATTCTTTAGCTGTTCATCCTCACAACCCAGCTCATCCTCGGGCTCTCCAGCCCAGATGGACCTGCAACAGCTGCCTCTTGCTCCCAGTTCCTCAGGACACCTGGAGCTGGAGCGCACACGTGTGCAGCGTGACAGGACCAAAGGCTGCACCACTAATTACCTTCCACAAAGCTGCTGTCTCCTCTGCATTGGGTTGGACCATCAACAGTGGCCTTGGAAAGGAGATGGAAGGAGTGATTTCATGCACTGGTTGTGTCCCCTAGATAGTGGCTTGATGGGAGGGGCGCTGAGGAGAAAAAAAGCAGCTGGAAAAGTCTTGAAAACACTTGTTTTCCTTTTATTTTTATTTTTTTTTTTGTTAGTATTTAGGGCTACGGTGCAAGGTTGCATGAGTTTGTGCTGGGAACATACACATAGCCATTGTTATGCCCTCTTGTTTAACCAAGGCTGAATCACAGGGCTGGGATAAACAAATTAACAACAGCAGTGTTTCTCAGTTAAAGGGCACCTCTGTCAGCAGCTGGCCCGCCCATAGGGATGCTGGATGTGTTTTCAAGTTGCATTTGCATGCATATAGTCATGAACTTACTGCAGCTGAAGAGGAGACTGAGCTGACACTGAGGACCAACTCAGTGCAGCGGGAGAATTTTTGATCCACAATTTATATCTGCATCCAGATGTGAAGCAACAACTGTCAGACAAAATCACTGTTCACACAAATTCAGTTGTGAACTAGTTTGTTAGGTGGGATGTGAACAAGCTCTGTGCCTTTTAGGAACTCAAGACACAGTGCTGCAGTTCTTCCAACAAAGAATATCATCACAATGTGGGAGGGTTTTGGCAGAACCAATGGTTCAAAAGGGGATTTAGGGAGCCAGATAAGCAAGGCACCAGTCCAATGTGACAGTTACATATTTTGAGGGGCTATTAGGTAGGATGGGCATCCACACTTTTATCGTGGATTAAAAAAACATTAGAGAGAGCTCAGAGAAGAGCTTCAAGAATGAGAAAAGGTCTGGAAAACCTGCTGTGAGATGATAGGCTTAAGGACTTCAATCTATTTAGCTCATCAGAGAGCAAGTTGAGAGGTGACTTGATCACGGTCTCTAAGTACTTCCAGGGAGGAGATTTCTGATAGCAGAGGGTCCTTTAATCCAGCAGACAAAGACAAGCCTCAGTGGCTGACAGGTAGAGCTGAAGTAAGAAAAATTCAAATTGGAATTAAGACACAAATGTTTCACAGGAAAGGTAATTAACTTCTGAAACTGCTCACCTAGGGATGTGCTGAATCCATCTTCAAATGATAATTGAAGAGATTTGCTCTCATCTAAACACAAGTTATGGGCTTAACAGCATTCATTCACGTGGAAGTGGAGGGAAATACCCCTACCCACTCTACATGCATTGACCTGCTCGCTCAGACCTGGTCAGTAGCCTGATCTCATGGTGAGGATGTGACTTTAGCTCAGGACACATGTTCTTCTCCTCCTGGGGTGCACTGCACTCAGTAGTGGGTGTGAGGGTGGGGACTTCCTTCCCTGAGGATATTCAGGGTGTGTCTGTGGGTTTCTTTCTGGAGTGGGGTGTCCATCACACAGTTTCTCCAGGATCATCAGGATGGAGACTTGAGTTGCCAGACTATACTCATCTGTGAGCAGCTTATACCCCTTATTTTTGTTGCAATGTTCTTTATTTCAGTCCTTCAGCTCACCTTGGTTTTAGATAATGTTGGCTTTGGCATCAGGGTTGTTTGACCTCTCCTCTGACTCGATCATTGAACTCATCATGATATTGTCTCCTGCTGCCAAAGGTTCATCTTCAAACTGAAATTGGCTCAGATGCTCATCATTAGAATAAAACTCTTAAGAAAAAAAAAAAAACTGATCTCAGAGGAACACCAATTCTATTGGCAATAAAATCACAAAGAGCTAGTAGTCCTGGTAGGTTTCAGGGACCTGTCTACATCAAGACCTTAATGACCCTGATCAGCCTCACCTGGCCCCTTACCCACACCTTGCCCATGGATCAGGAGTCCTATTTAAAGGCAGCCTTGGGCATTCTTTTGTTTTCTGAGCTGCATTCTGGGTGTACTTTTTTTGGCCCTGTTTCCTGGATGGATTTTGGACTTCTTGCTGGACCTTGGTCTGGTTGGCTCCATCTCTTTCTGCACCCATGGATGAACCCTGGAACCAGTGAGTAATTCTGGGACTGTTTGTAAACCCTGTTGTCAGCAGCTGACTCTATCTGCTGTGTTCAGATGCTTGTGGGACTATGACTGCTGGTGAGGATACTGCTTGTGCTGGGGTCACCCTTAGCTCCTTCCTCCCCTTCCCTTAGGAAGCAGCTAGCCCTTGTTTCTACCTGATAGCAGGAAGCCCTTAGTGAGAGAGACTGAGGGAGGAAAGTTGAGAATACCTGTGCTCATGATACTGATGTTGTGGTACAGTTGGTGAACACATCAGCTGAAATGAAAAGAGCTTTTGGGACACCTAGAAGAGTTCTTGTAAGTGTAAGCAGAATGCCTGCATCATCCATCCCTAGGGACCTTCCCCTAACCCATGTCACCAATTGGAAATGCTCAGGTCTTGGGAGTCAGCAATATGATGTCTTTGGGCAAAAGAAGTTTCAGAGGGTTTGAGCTCTGTTCCTCCACCCTCACTGGGCAATATCCACATTGAGCTTTCTTGTCACACCTTATCCCCCATCTGTAGCTTCTGAAGCAATGCTGGGCACCATGAGCAGCTTGGCAGCACCTTAATTTATCTACTTCTGCAGTCCTGAAGGAGAACAGAGATGCTCTGCTTGCTCCTGTATCTGCTGGGAGGGAGAGTGACCCAGCACCAAAAAGATACTTGTCCCAGCACTTCAAAGCAGGGAGAAAAGACAAGGGAATAGAAGTAAATTTTGTTCCCTGGCTTTTGTCCTTTATTTTTCTCTGAACTTGTTGGTGGAGCCAGACCCCAGGGACCACTGCCTGCCAGGCAGCATGTGGGACTGCTCACATGGGAGCCAGTTATGGCTGAAGATGGATATTGCTGGCGTGTGACAGCTTTTCAGGCAGACATCTCTTCTTGTGTTTTTGTGGGGAAAAAAAAAAAAAAAAAGGAATATTGTGAGTGAAACAAGGAAAAGCCTGTTTTGAGACAAATTCATTTTTTTGTTGAATGAGATGAACGCTCCCCAGATGAATTGTTTGCCCACCCAACAGCCCTACAGGCTCTGCTCAGAGCAAATCCTCATCTGCTTCTGGTAGGAAAGGGGTTTCAGACAGTTCTTACTCCAGTGAGTTACTCCAAGGCAAAAGCAACAAATTTCCTGCAGAGCAAGGGTTGCCCAACTGTTTTGGGCAGGAGAATATATCACTGTAGCATTGTCTGGAGGGATCACAGTCTTACACAGAATAATCCACTGAACCTGCAAGAGAAATTTAATGTAAAAGATGTAAGCCTGATGGTGTGCTAAAGAATTATGGGGAGTGGAAAGGGTTGTTCTGGAAGGTGCAACTAAAAACTCTAACAATTACATCTTTTGGGGTGGTTGCTGCTACTTCTTCTGGGACAATACAATAGCCTTGGCCAGTTTGCACTTTGAGAAAGGGTAGATGCATTGTTTCAGGAGGCTGTGTAGCTCATAACTTCATTAACATCATAAACTCACTAGTGAGGATCTGAGTGTTAAGGGCCAGTGAAAACAAACACAAAAAAAAACCAACCCACAAGCAGATTGGGCTCATTCTGACAATGTACATGAGAAGACAAATGAAGTTGAGAAATTCATTCATCCACATCACTCATGTTAAGTCTTAAAATGCTCATACTAGCCAATGAAAATCATTAAAGAAGTGACAGCTAGGTTCTCTAGAGAAGAAGGAGTAAGAGCAGTGGATATGGGATATGCTTTAGCAAGAAAAATTTGATGAGCTAGCCTCTAAGTTAGTGATTTCTATGACTTCATCAGTACATTAAAAATGCAAGTGAATGCCATTTGGTGTTAGCTCCGCTCCTAAGATATTAGATGGAGTCAATTCACAGCTCTTCAGTGGATAATACTTTTTGTTTTGAGCAAAGGGTGTTGAAACAGAATGGAAAATTAAAGCAATTTTTCTGACAGCAATGCGTAAACGTTGACCATGAAAAGGAAAAGCAGAAAAAAAAAACCCCAACAAAACCAAACCCAACACAAAACAAAAAGCAAGTACATATCTAACCAAGTGCATCTGTATTAGGCAGCAGTGATTTCATTACTGCTCTCATTTGAATAGAGGCAGAAGATGATGTGCCCTTTCTGTAATGGAAATGCTCTTCAAGTCCAAGCTACCCACGGTCATTACAATCTGAAGAGGATTGCTTAGGAAATAGCTACATGGAGTCAGCACAACGCTGCTCGTTACCCGAGCATGGGGGGCTGGATGCAGATGAGTCCTGCTTTCCTATAAATACCCATGTTTATCAGGATGGTGTTCTGCTCTAGAGTGTCTCAGACCTTTGCCTTCTTGGCCAACAGTGTGGTGCTGTGGTCTGAACAGGGGGCTCTTGCAGTTCTACTTGCCAGACATTTTGGAAGTGTTTTTAAGCCCTTAAAAAACCCAAGAAAATCTAAACCCCTGACTATAGGAAAAACTGCACTTGGAATAACAGGTACCAACCAGTGTGGCTGGGACTGTCCTTGTCCCAGCCCCCCGTATGCCAAAGGCAGGGGCACCCGAGGTGCCGCTGCTGAAATTCATGTTTGTCTCTAGTAGGTCTCTGCAACTTTTCCTTTTGCCTTTGTGGAGGATTTAAGGGCTTCCCCACCACCCCCTTCATCTTTTTTTCCAGCTCTCTGGGAGCACAGGAGCTGCTGCAAAGGCAAACCAGGCTACTCTGGCTCATAGCATGATGAGGTCTCCTGTGCCATCCTGGTGTGAGCTGCCACTGTCCCAGTAGGACACCAGTACCATCCCACCCTACTTTCTGGCTGTCTGAGATGCACTGGGTACCCCAAAGACAGAGGATTTGTGTGCACACATCTCTGCAAGGAGACAGGAGCCTCTGAGTGCTCTCATGTGACTCTGCACCCCTCTTGTAGTGGCTCAGCCTATCACCAGGCATGTCTTGCTCATGGAGATATGCCCATCTTAGTGATCAGACATGTCCTAAGGGTCTCCTGGGGCATCATTGGCAGGATCTTGACTTTACCCACTCTAGCTGTGCTCCTGCGCTGATCTAAGCAGAGCGAGGATGCTAATGGGAGAGGTCAGGAGGTTCTGAGAAAAAAGACATGCAGTGGCCAAGCTTCAGCCAAGGTTAAGCGTGCCGTCTGTCATGGTGCCACTAGATGTCCTTATGAGAAAGGGCTTGGTGCTGCCCACGGCCAGGTAACACAGAGACAAAGCTGGGACTGGAGCTGGAGGCAACTCAGCTTCTCTCACCTCCACTCAGGGATTTGGCTCTTCCAGAGCAAATTGAGCCATCGGCAGGGATTCCTGGATGCAGGACCGAGCTCCAAGGGAGGGGTAGGAAGGGCAGCGAGAAGGCATCCTGGCAGTTGCCTGGAGATGCCGGAGCACAGGAGGGTGCTCCCAGCCTGTGCTGAGTCAGCTCTCGCCCCTCCCTGTGAACTCCTAGCGTTAAGAGAATAAAAGACCGTGCTGTACAGCTCCGAGAGGCGCTGCGTGGGTGGATGAGCTGGTGTGCAGCCCCACGCGTGGAAGGCTCTCACATGGCTCAGATGCTCTTCACAGAGCTCCTTGAAGCCAGCCCGGAGTGGGAATAACTGGGCAGCAATCCTTCCGGAGCCCAAGTCTCACGTGTGTAGGATGTGCACCACATGTTCCTGGAGCCTTCACTGTAATGGGCTTCGTGGTCCTGGTGCAGGGACCCTTCCTGGGATGCCAGCCCTGACCCTCTGCTCTGCTGGTAGTGGGTTGGCTACGCCGAGGGAGACCTGGGCAGGCCGGGGGGTGCTCCCCCTCCTGCCCGCTTCCTTGGAGCTGGCAGTGTGTTGGGAGAAGGACTGAGAAGCAGAAGGTGAAACTCTGCAGCGAGGAGATTAGAGCTCTTGTGTTTTTCTTTTCTTTTTTTTTTTTTTTTCTTTTTTTTTTTTCCTTCAAAGGAATGACTTCGTATTTTTGGAAATAATAGCTGCTCCGAAAAATCCTGGTACAAACTCTTCCAGACTCCAGCCTCGCTTATCACTGGCTGTGCTAGGGGCCCTGTTGGGAATGCAGAATTTTAACTCTTGCCTGCCTGCTTTCCATTCACGGTTTTAGTACCTGACCCTCTGGCCCCTACATAGCTTAGTGACTCAAATTAACCCTAGGGAGTGTTTGGAGTCGAGGGCAAATCTCAGCAGGAAAGGTGAGTCGGGTGCCTTGGGAAATTGTACTCAGCCTAGTGCAAAGAAACTGCAAATGAGAGCTGGTGGTGGTGGATGCCGAGCAGCCATGCATGTTTCAGCCCTGCTAAAGGTGTGACTGACACGCAGTCTGCAGCCTGGCAACTAGCAGGCACATCTTTGATAAAGAAAGTTGCCCAAAATAGGAAGAATGGAAATAAATAATTTCTGTGGTTTGGTTTATGGTTTAACCTTCTCATCCCTGTACAGATCTCAACAGGCTTTTGATGTCTCTTGCTAATCAGGGGAGGGTGGGGAGAGATGTTAAATTCAAACTGGTGGAGCAGTAATGATGCAAAGGAGGGGAGTTAGCAGCTCACTAATTACATTTGCAGATAAAGCCTAACTGGGAGAAGATGCAAACTCCAGTGTGAAGCGAAACAAAAAAGGAACCGGGGAAACTGGAGCTGCGGGTAGGAAGGGACAATGCAAACCAGCTCCGATGAATGCAGCTCCTTGTATTGTGGGGAAAATAACCCCGAAGCCAAATTCAATGGGAGTGAAACACCTGGAGAGCAATAGCCTTGGGCAGACGGCTCTCAGCCTACCGGGTAGGAGCCTGTAGTCGCTGCTATTGTGTGCTGCAGACCCAGAGGAATTGCATGGCAGGGGCAGGAAGAGGCTTCTGTTGCTCTCCTAAATCCCAAGGAGGATGTGGTTCCTCGAACGTGTGCGGTGCTGGGTCCCAGAGACTTTGAGGGAAAGCAATGGGCCCAGCAGAGAGATGAGGACAGGAGCTGTGCAGGTGACTGCCCAGTCCTGGGCATGGTGTGTGGGGGTGGGAAACGAGGAAGAAAAGGGAAGGAATAAGTAGGACAGGACAGCAGGGGTGACAACCAGGAGGCTGGAGGAAGGGAGAGGAGAGGAAATGCCTCACAGCAGACATTGTGCTTTGCTATTTTTAGGTAATCCTTGCAGCTGCAGCTTGCTGTGCAGTGGTCACCCAAAGAAGTGCGGTGGGTTTTAGATGCAGCCCTCCAAACCTGCTCCTGCCCTGACTCTGACAAGGGACAGGGAGTATAGGAGCCCAGCATGGAGCAGGGACCACAGACCACTAGCATGCAGACCATAAGTCCCTGCTTAGGGGACAGTCTGATTTTGGTAATTCATACACTGTCAAAGCCATAATCTCCAGCCCATCACCCTTACAGAGGCTGTCATCTTGAAGACAGACCATCTCTCTTGCTGTTGCCCAGTGTGTGGAGTCAGGCAGCTGACCTGCTCCTGAGATGTTTTCTAGGCTCTTGTGTTAGACCCACCTTGTAAAAATCCAGTGTTGCCTTTTGCTTCCTGTTGAGCTTGTGCCATGAGCAGATCACTCTTAGGAAGTGCCTCTGGGTGGGTTGCCCAAACTGGTCCTCCTGGGACTCTGTCCCCCTTGCTCTGACATGCTGTCTTAACAGTCTCCTTCCAAATGGACCAGAGAGAGACTCTGTGTATGTATTATGTTTCTTGGTGAAGAAGGTGGTGGTCACCGGGTAGCTCTGGCATGTGGCATGAGACCAACCATCTCCATATCCTGCTGTGGCCCCACTACACCAGGGACGGATGGACCCTCAGTCTGGGAGTGACAGGTGATGTGTATGTGTAGAACTGGAGAATCAGATCCTGGGCAGCACTGGAGGAGCAGGTTTCCTGTTCCTAGGGGGTAAATGACTGAGGCAGGGAGGTGTGCTGCTGCATTACAGCAGAAGCACAAGCCTATGTTTCAGGAGCCCTCAGCTCCCCCTTCTGCTCCTGTAATTGTGAAATCCGTGTGCCAGCAGCCCTCTGGGGATGAAGCTGCAGGGATAGTGAGGGCTTCATGTGCAGTAGAGTGCTTGCTGAAACCTCTCCCCTCCCAAGGCTGCAGTTCTGCTCTTACCTGAATCCTCAGTCGCTGCAGTGAGCAGCAATCATAGTTTCCAGTCTTGCTGCAGAAATAAATGGGATCCCAAGGGGCTTCTCATGACAGAGCCCTCCAGCTGCCCCAGGCAGGCTAGGACAATGGGTAGAAAAGTCTCCCATGCCTACATGGAGAAGAGCTCCCTCAATCCTGCCTCGGGCAGCCTGGTCGCTATGCAATGCAGGAGCTGCAGTGAAGACTGAGTATATCAGGGGAATGCTGTACCAGCCCTACTGAAACCAGATGAACTGGCTGGGGAGAGAGGGGTGGGCTGATATCAGTGAGAGGCTACAACATTTTGAGCCTGTGATAGTTAATGTGTTTAGAAAGGGATTAGGATCAATCCGGATACAGAAAGAAATAAGTGGCAAGAATGGACCAGACAGATGGGTCACCCTGGAGAGACACTGCCCTGCAGGTCTCCAGTTTTCTGTCCAATGGTTACTGGGGGAGGTCAAGTATCCTGGAGGCAACATGTTTGGGGGGAGAGCCATCAGTGTAAAGAGTGCTGTTAGCTTTAAACATCTGTAGTGAGGGTGGGTCTCTTCCTACCCCCGAGGAAGCTTGTTATGCAGGGTTTGCAACCTGGTTTGTAACCACCTCTAGACTCTTGGTGAGCTCCAGCTCCACAGAGGTCCCTGGGACCTGCCAACTGAGTCCAAGGGAGCTTCCCTTCTCTGCCTTATTTGCCCCTGTGCTGGGCTTGTGAAGATCTGTGTATTTGGAGGACAGACCTCACCTGGCTTGGAGCATGAAACAGCTGGGGTTTGTTCCCAGGGCCTCTGCACTGTGTGGGGTGCAAGCACTGCAAGCACCTGCACAAACCTTGGGAGACTCCCTGCGTGAGAGACTCGTGCCTCAGCCAGCACCCCTTCTTTCCCCAAGCAGCTCCTCATGTCAGCAAAAGTAAGGAACACCATTCCATCTCCTTTCCCCCTCTTTTTTTAACCTGCTGGGGATTCAGTGACATATTCTACATCTGCTGTGCTGAGTTGGAGGAGGTCTCAGTTTTCTTCAGAGCTTATGTCAGGAGCTCTAGCACCCACAGGAAGCTTTCTGAGGATTTTGTCTTTTGCAGCCACAGGAGCTTGAAACGAGTGCTGGAGCTATAAGCTCCCTGTGCTGCTTGTGAACCCCAGTGCAATCTCAAAGCTAGCTGAGCTCTGGTGAGCAGCCCATGTCCCACTGCCAAAATAATTCAGGCTCTGCGACTTGAAGCACAGAGCAATTCACAGGCTAACCCCCTTGTAGGGCAAAGGATGAAGTGCTACATCCTGAATATGAGCACTGAAATTACCAGTGCCACCTCTGTCAATGCCACTGAATCCCTCTGAAATGAATTTTTGAAAAGAAATGAGCCTGTTATACGAAGAGATTTGCTGAACACCGTGGATTTGCCTTTCCTAGCGATGTGCAGGGGCAACACAGACTGACCTTGTTCCAAGGTCAAATAATAGCAGTGTGGGTTCAGCAGCAAGTGCTTCCCAGGGTGCTTGCCCTCTCCACTTACAAAACGTGGGCCAAGTCCATTCCTGGGGAAACAGTAAGAGGTTACAGTGGGGCAGCTTTGCTTTCTGCTGGGCAAAAGCTAATCAGTCCCAACCGTGCCTCCAGAAGTTGTGGTTATCAATATATGCTGGTAGGAAGATGCTGACCCCTGGAAAGGTAGCTGGGATCGAGACCAGGGTGACTGCCTGAGTACAAAAGAGTTGTTTGGTCAGTGTGGAATCTGAGTGGGAGAAGACAGCTGCTCTTAGCACCCACAGGATAAGAGAATTCCATGGGTTCATCTCTGGCAAAGTTTATTTCCATCTATCCATGCTGGAGAGCAGTTGATCTCCACCCAGTGCCACCTCAGATGGGAATAGGAGAGGGTTTGCCCTTTGTATCCCACCCTCCATGAGTGGCCTGGCTTTTGAGGAGTCTCAGAGCAGCCTGTTGGGAGGCAAACAGCTCCCAAGTACCTGCAACAGAACAGACATGTCCTGCATGAGGCTTTTGAGTGACTCAGAGTCTGGGGGGCATCCCTAAACTCCTTGAGCAGGTTTGCTCCCTATCTGAAAATGCTGCCAAGCCAGCCCCATCATGGTCTGATCATGTCTATATTGAGGTAGTCAATGAAGAAATGTCTCCTACATATCATCTTGTGCATGTTCTTTCCCAGCTGCTCTCTGGCTGGTGTTGGTGTCCTTCCATTGCTTGTTTCTTAGCTAAATTTTCTATGTTTTTGGGAAGCTGGCCAGTCATGACCAGCTTGAAGTCCCATACCTTTGTGCATTGGGATCTCCCACGAGGACTTAGTAGAAGGTAACCTGCTGTTCACCCTGTGTGTGGCATGGCTTTCAGTGAATGCTGTGCTCAAGGAGGTGGTGATCCCCTCTGTGGTGAGGATAGATGGGTGGGTGGAATACCCAGGGAGTCTCCCAAAGCCTCCAGCCCTGGGGGAGGCAGCTCCCTTGAGATTTGGTGTCTGAACCCCATGTTCCCCATGTTAGCTGTGAGCAGAGCAGGACAGGAGGACTCGCCTCTGAGGACACAGCAGCCAAGGGGAGAGCTGAGCAGAAAGCATTTTTGTTTCTCTGATGACAGACTCTGCGACTTTACGGGCTCTCTGCTTACAAAGTGAAGCCTTCCCCTTGATATTCAAATAAACCCCAGCGTTGGAGTTTAGAAATCCCTCGGAAGGAGCAAGGGGGACCATATGGAATTTGTCTAGGGAGACCCAGTGCAAAAGCAGCTCTTTGAGCTGTCGTGGTCTCTCACTGCCTGCGCCGGGAGCTAAGAGGCAGGGAGCTCAGCAAAATCTTCAGATCTTGCTGATTCTGGGGAAGGCAG
Source organism: Corythornis vintsioides (assembly GCA_025447755.1). Classification (NCBI taxonomy): domain Eukaryota; kingdom Metazoa; phylum Chordata; class Aves; order Coraciiformes; family Alcedinidae; genus Corythornis; species Corythornis vintsioides. The sequence goes on from JAOEGS010016149.1 coordinate 105,020, forward strand.
CACACAGTAACAATTTGGTCAGGTTCCCCACTGCTGGGAGTGCTCTTAGATGTTATGATTTCTTAATATACTCCCTATGCAGGAACACACCAGGTGTTGGAATTTCATAAATTTGCATCTTCACTATAGCTGCTTGATTCCCCAACAGGATCAAAGCTGATCTTTCCTGGAGAGGCAGCCTGTCTATTCGAAGTGTTTTCATGTCACAACTTAAAATGGGCCCTGTGACAGTGCTATAGATCTGCAGTGGCCACCACCCAGAAATCTATGCTGCTGTTTGTATTGCTTCTTGAGTATTATTTAGGATTTTGGGCTCTAGGGCTTCCCTTTCTACTGGCTGCCTACTTGCATATCGCTGGTGCCAAGTGACCTGGAGAAGGGCATGGGCACACCATCACTTGAAAGGGAAATCTTTCAGATGGCTCTTTACTCACAGAACTTTTCACCCCATGCAGACTCTCAAAATCTATTAGAAAAAGACATTTTTGTCAGGTGAATAAAAATATCTCAATGCCTTAATGAGAACATTAAACTCAGTTTCACCTGCTTTGACTGGTGCCATGAGGTCTCACAGCAGAACAAACATCTTTGTTCAATTACTGGAGGGAGAAAAAAAAAAACAAAAAAAAAGCTCTTCTCTTACAGGTTCTATATTACCTTGTTCTTGAAATTCCCTTCATTGTTCCTCAAGTCGAGTAGGGACACCTCAGACAACAATAAGGCAATAAGAAGTTTCTAGCTCTCAGGCTATGTGACTGGGGTGACCCTTTATATCACTGGCTCTGCACTGTCCTTCTCATGGATACCTAAGAGTAAGCACAGAAATATCAGATTCCCACCTTGTGATAATAAACCATTGCCATTTCCACATGTGACTCATACTGTTCTGGTGTCCAGGGGTGAGATGTGATCTATCTACCATAGCTTCCAGCTGCTTCCCCTATACCTTCTACTTACCTTTGAGACTTCTTTAAATACTGATGTCAAGATGCTCAACAGGTTCTCAAGGTCAGCGAGCACACAGCAGCACAAATTGCACTTCTTTATGGACTGAGGGCATCACAAGGATAAATGCATCTGAATAACAAGAGCATGCATGTGGGTTTCTGCTCTGCTTTTTATTTCAGGTGGTTGTTGGTCAGCTGTGGCTGGGAAGTCACTACGTTCCTTTCCCTTCGACTGGTCACTGTGGAATGTGGTCCCTTCACACATACCTGTAGCTTCCTCTGCCTTTGGTATGACACTTGAGTTTTGTGCCCCTCACTCCAGGAAGGACATTGAGGGGCTGGAGCATGGCCAGAGAAGGTCAATGGAGCTGGGGAAGGATCTGGAGCACAAGTCTGGTGAGGAGCAGCTGAGGGACCTGGGCTTGTTCAGCCTGGAGAAAAGGAGGCTCAGAGGAGACCTTCTGGATCTTGTCAACTCCCTGACAGGAGGTTTTAGCCAGGTGGGATTTGGTCTCTGCTCCCAAGGAACAAGTGACAGGACAAGAGGAACTGGCCTCAAGTTTCACCATGGGAGGTTTAAATTGGACCTGAGGAACAATTGCTTCCCCAACAAGGTTTGTCCAGTCCTGTCCCAGGTTTCCCAGGGAAGTGGTGAAGTTGCTGTGAGACCTGGAGGGGTTTCAAAGCCATAGAGATGTGGTGCTAAGGGACATGGTTTAGTGGTGCCCTGGTAGTGCTGGGTTTATAGTTGGACTTGATGATCTTAAAGTTCACTTACAACCAAAATGATTCTATGGTTCTGTTCTGTGATCCTCTCCTTCACCTGAAACTCTCCGCACCTTCAGCACACCCTGCTGAGTCTGTGTGCCAGGGTTTCCCAAGAGCAGGAGTCAGTGTAACCTGCCAATTAACAACTCTTAATTGAAGATCACATAATAAACATTTCTCCTCAGGCTAGCTGGTAGTTATGGCTGTGATCAGAAGCTAAGGGCAACCAAATGCAAACATGAGTAGGAGTGTGTCTCGACAAGCTAGGGGACATGATATTTAGGTAAATATTCAGTTTCCCAGATGAGCTCAGTTTGAGAAAAAGCAAAGTGGTGAATGTGTTAGAAAACAGGAGAATAATTAGTAATTTAGTTATATTTATTCTGAACACCTCTGTTTTTTAATTTTTCTTAGGATGTTGTTTCTAGGTGAAGGAATAGGTGTTCTTGGTTGGGTCTGCACCTGTTCTGGTTCTTCCTTGGACTAAGTAGCTCATTGAGAACATGGGAGTCTCAATATGCCTGGGAGAGTAACCTTCCAGAGACGTTTGAAGCAGCATCTATCAGATGTGATGATGCTAAAGACAAAAACCATCTGGATGAGTGGAGATGTGTAGAGAGACAGAGGCACTTTGTGGAGTCCAAAAATGGCAGGGTTGAGGTCTTTGCTGAGCTGGCTTCCTGACTGTCAGCTGCTGTTTCCAGAGGACCTCAAAATGCTGGTTTGCTTTGGCAAGAGTATCTGCAGAGCTGTTACTGACAGCCATTTGGCCAATCTCTCCAGGGACTTCATCCCAGTACCTCATCCCACTTGGGATCAGCTTTCTCTGAGCGGTGATGTTCAAGCCCATCTTGCAGTGCTGGTGGTCAGCAGGAGCTGTGCATGGGCTGCTCTGACTGGTTATTCACAGAAGATGGATTAGAAACCATCTGAAGGGCAAAAAGCCCTTTGCTGGGCAGGGGGCCAAGCACAGTGGGATCAAAGCTCTTTGCAGAGACAAGGGCTCCTATTTGCCACTCTGCCCGCTGCCAGGTGGGGTGCGGTGGGGCTCTGCTGGCCACTGCTCCCCTCTCCCATGGACTGTCTCCAGAGGAGTTCCTGAAGGATTGATGGCACCAGGTGCCTTTCCAAGACCAAAGCCCCATCACTCGGGAGACGTTCGACATCGTCTGGCATGACACTCTGCTCTCTGGCGCTGACCAGGGCAGCCTGCTGACTGCAAATCTGCTGGGTCCACAGGCAAATTATCTGCACATCAGCACATTCAAGAGAAATTAATTTCCCTGCAGGAGAGAGATGGAAAGTCTCTTCCAAATCAGAGTCCAGCTCAACGTGGCTGTTATGAAAGATGATGACAACCTCTCTGGTGCCACTCAGAGATGGAGCAACATCTCTTCTGGATGTACAGACAAGCCAGAAGGCAGGGAAGTCACAAGTCATGGAAAGAGAGATCCCTGTAGATGATTTTTAAAGTTGGTTGCAGAGGACTGGAAGCCCTGAGGATGGTGGAGCTTCCCCTCTGCAGTCGGTGAGAATGGGAGAGGAAGAATGAGGTCACAGGTGCATGGATAAGGAGGGAAGTATTTTTAATAGATCTAATATAATCCAATTAGTGGCATCTGACTGGAAAAAAAAAAAAAAAAAAGAAAAAGAATGCCTTGCTGCTAAGGAAGAAGAAAATTTTAACCCCAAAGTCCTGCTAGCCTAAGATATAATGTGTAGGGTTTAGGACAGAGAAACCAGTAATGGAAAGGGAAGGAAGGCACATGAACGTAAATATGAAATGGAATAAAATGTAATATGGATTTACCAGAAGGAGATCAAGTGAGATAAACCTGCTGTCTCTTTTGGGGCAGATAACAGATTTATTTATTTATTATTTTAAAAAAACGGAAGGAAAAATGTAATAGATTTTGTCTACCTGAATTTCAGCATGGCACTTGACACATTGCTGTATGAAAGCTGGGCTCAGTCAGGTGAGAAAGACCTCAGGGAGTTGTGCTGGGCAGTTACTGGTCCTGGCTCCCCTGCTCCACAGCTTGACTGTGGGTGCAGATTCAGGGCAGCAAAAAAGATTAAAAAAAAAAAAAAATAGAGGACTAGAGTTACTGCCTCTGCTGTGGGCAGCTCTGAGATACAGAGTGTTAGAGGCAGACAAGGGAAAGACAGTTTCCATCATTCATGCTCCTGCACTCTACCAACTTGGTTAGGAGCTGGAACATCTCTCTGGGGCTTGAGTCCCTGCAGGTGCTTCTCTTGCCTCCCCATGAGTGGGTGCTGATGGAGTGGAGGGGTGTGCAGCAGCCATCAAACAAACTATTGCCCCATCCTTTTTCTTCAAGAAAGCCTGTAGAAACCAGCCAAGAAATACCATGAAAGCCACTTTCGAAGGGTAAAGAAACCACCTGGAGAGTGGCAACTCCTCCCACTTCCCTACACTGAGCCAAGGAGCCTCACGTAGAAGCCCCATCCTTACCTACAAGCTATTCTCACCCCCTAGTGCCATCCCCTCGCTGCCTCAGCCTCGGGCACTCTTTGCTCATAGTTGCATCTGAATGCACATTTCTCCAGCTCACTGAGTCAGCTGGGGCTGGACCAGAGCTGGAAAGTGTTTTATGTCTGCAGAAATGGAAAGGAAATGAAAGCTGCTTCTCCTCTCAAGTTCTGAGATGGGGGAATGATTTGCCAGGGATTTGTAATAGCTTTGTTTTTTTCTTTTGTTCAGGGTTTTTGTGTGTGTGTGTGTGTGTGTGTGTGTGTGTGTGTGTGTGTGTGTGCGCGCGCGCGCGTTTTGTTGTTGTTGGGGTTTTGTTTGGTTGGTTGTTGGTTTTGATTTTTTATTTTTGTTTTAAATCTGCCTGAATAGGCTTTCTGTGGAGAGAAAAAGAGACACTCTGAAAGCAGAAAATATGGTTATGTCCTAATAGGATAATTTATTAGTGAGGACAGAAAAAAAAAAAAAAAAAAGGTAAAATAAAAATGAAGATCCCCAGGCAGTTATGCACTGTTCCTGCCATTGTGGGGCCACATAGATTTTGGGGCAGGAATTTATCTGACACTAGCACCCCTTGTATCTCCACAGAGCAAGTCCTGGGGCAGTGCTGAAGAAACCTGGAAGCTAATCCCTTTACTGATATCCTTCTGAAAGAGAGCCTGTCTCTGATATGTACTCTGTAAACATTTATGCAAGCCCACCTGCTCCAAACCTCCCTGGATAAGCCCTGGGCTTTTGCCAGGATGCTGATGGCACTCTGGGTCTTGGGAGCCAAATCTGCTTCCTGTCGTCACACTCTGTGCCCTGCCATACAGTTGATTTTCTCGCAGTCTGTGTGAGCGTTAGATCCAGCTGAGTCCGGGGGCAGAAAAAAAAACAAGGTGCCACTCCCTTAACTGCAAACTGTAGTTTTGATGATGACTGAGGACCCTGTGTACCTCTGTTTCCCTGGCTTATCTCTTCTTATCCAGGGCTGGGAGCCATGAGCAATTGCAGGCAGTAGCCTGACTCCTGTAGCAAGCCCTGCCTCAAGGGCTGCCCTGGAACATGCTGGTACCCAGCACCAGGGGGTTATCTCCCAAATCTCCACCTGCTTGGAGCAGAGGGAGTCATGGTGGGAAGCTGCTGAAGCCAGGAGGAGAGCAAGCACTGTGGTGGTGAGGAAACTCAGGCTGTTGCCTCCCCATCACTGGCAGGATTCTGCAAAGTTTGGTGTGATGGGTGTCCTCAAAACAAGCACTTCTGATGGCTGTCACCCGTGTCCAGCTTTGTTTTTTCCATCAGAAACAGTTGGGAACAGGTTGCAGGTTACAACTCAAAGGACGTTGGCATGAGCTTCACTGAGCTGCAACCACAGGAAGATGCCCTGCTGTCCTCCTTTGCTGTGAGCTGCCTTGGATACTACTCTGGCTGTGCAATAAGGTGTTGCCCCTGCTGACCTGGTGAAAAAACAAACCTTGTTTTGGTTTTTTTGCACCCATTACCAGTGCAAACCTTGTCTGCCTGGCTGTCCTGAGCTTGGCTGAGCAGAGGAGGAGTGGGGGTGGAAAGAGCACGAGGTTTCCCTTTCTGGAGTAGTGAGTTGTGAGGCTATCTCAGACACCTGCATGGGGGGACTTTGGGCTTTTGTGTCACCGGTCTGGTAAGATGCTGTAATGAACAAGCCACAAAGGCAATTAATTGCTAATGACCAGACTTGACTGCCCAGCAGCAGGGTTGCAGGCAGGAAGCTGAGCCAAAGCCCTGCAGGTTGCTGGTCTCGCTGGAATCCCCTCACTTCCCCCGAGGTATTTCTACAGGAGCTCAGGGGCCCTGGCATTGTTGGAACAGCTCCTGATGACTCAAGACTGTCTGGAAACATGCTCAACCCTTTTCTGCATCACTGCTGTGTCCGGTCACCGTCAGGTCAGTAGAGGTGTTCTGAGGAAGGACTATCAACCAGTTGGAACTGTAAGTGGCAACATAGTCCGGTGGCATGAGGAAAATGTTTCTCTGTTTCCCATTCTGAAGCTTTGTTGGATAAACTCAGCAGCTGTGTTTGATGATTCACTGTTACTCATCTCCTGGCTAGCCACAGGATTTCCAGGGATGCTGACTCACTCCTGGTGTGGCTGAATTGTGGCAAATTCCCAGATGATTCCACGATGCTTATCATCCCAGGAGCTCCCCACCACCCACAGGTGCCATTTGTCCTCCCTGGAGGCAGGCTCAGCAGTTTTATTTCCCTTATAGATACCAGAATTGGTTCTAACTGTGGCATTTGCCCTGGGCTTTCTGTCTCTCCTCTTGTGAGATCCTCAGTAAACTCCAACTGGTTTTGAAGACCTTTCTGATCAGCTGGAATTTGCTGACCCTCATCCACCTTTCCAGAAAGGTATATCCCAGATTAGAGCTGATTTAAGTCACGCTTCCCATAGATACTTGGAGTTCAGCTTCAGAGAGAAGGATCTTTGGGGGCTCGTCCTTACTCTGAATATGGGCAAAAATTTATCTGGAAGAGGTAATGCACACACATACATATCAGTTTTTCTCCTGGAATCAGGATGGCTGGTGCTGTGGGCTTTGGCCAGTTAGCTCTCAGAAGGGTGAGAGCTGTTGTCCTGGCATTGCTTGCACCATAGGCAGATGGTGGGTGAGGAGACATGTCTGTGTGCAGGTGGAGGAAATCTCCCTGGACAGAGGGGTGGTACCCTGTGGCCAAGAGAGGAGAAGCTGGGCAGGAGCAGAAAGACAGCTCAGACTGGCAGAAATTGTATCTTTGCACATAAGGACCCCTTATCCAGCTGCTAGAATGAAGCCAGAGGGTGAGTTTGACCTATTTGCTCTCAGAACATTTATTATGCCCCTTTGGACACATAGAAGCCCCGCAAGGTGGGTGACTGTTTCTTTTGGGGCTGTCCCACCCCTGCAGATGGTCCAGATTGCTGGGGGATGCCTGAAAAGACCCCTGAAGCCTGCAGATCCAAGGGATTGCAGGGAGGGTTGTGGTGGAAACCCAAATCCTGGGAAAGCCCCCATGTTGGCTTTGAGCAGTCCAGCACAGGAGGACATGGTGGGTGAAGCCAGAGTGAAGGCTTTTTTGTTTCCCTGCTGCCAGACCCTGCAATTTCTGGGACACTCTGCTAAATGCTTGACGTGAGATGGAGACTCAGCTTTTGAGTCTAGAGATCTCTTGGGTATGGCAGATTTCTGCAAATGCTGTGGCACTGGCTGGGCAGAGGAACAGCTGGTGGGGTGACCCATCCAGGATGTTCAGAGCAGATCGCAGTGTGTATATTGGGAGAGCTGCTCTGCTGACAGTCACAGCAGCTCCTCTGAGGTTTCATGGAGCTGTGAGGTCATACCTACTTTTTTTCAGCAAAGAAATACAGGTTTGCATCCCTCTCTGTACTTGAAAGACTTCATGGACCTGAGGAAGTTGTTTTACTTTGGGTTTTTTTTATTCCTGGTCACTTGAGTCCAAGGCAGGGTTTGTTTTTTCCAAGGAAGCTTTTCTGTCCTACTGCTCTTAAAAAATTTATTGTCCTACATCTTTGCAGTCCCAGGACAGCAAGCATTGGAATGCTCATTGCGTGGGTGCTTCCTTTTGCCCTGTGTGATACTAAGAGGAAGCCTGTGGGTTGTGGAAGCCTTCCCTAGGGAACAAATCCTCTCCTGGTTCTAGTGGCCAGGATGGAGAGGACATGGACAAAAGGATGCTGTCAAGGGTAGAGGTGCTTTGCAGTCAGGAGCTGCCATCTCCTTTCTCCCACGTTGAAAGCAAAAATGACCAGTTCCCCCCACCTAATTCCTAATGCAGGAAAAGCCTCTCCAATATTAATAAGAATCTAATTTTACATTTATTGTTCCATGAATTAATTACATCACAAGTAGAGTTACCTTTTACACAGCCATTAAACTTCAGGAAGGCCTCTTTATACCACTCCATGGATAATTTAATTAGCATACTAATGTCTTATTAGCTATAAACCCAAAGCTGGTTTAGAATCACTTAAATTAAAACTCAAAAGCCTTCAGCCACCCTGTAACCCCTCTGTCTGAGTGGTGGGCAGAGGACAGAAGTTTGGGCAAGCAGTGGGCTTTGCCCTACCATGGGCAGAGCCTCTCGGGCAGCTTCCCTGGCAGTGCTGCCTGCCCCTGCCTGCCAAGCTTCCATGGGGCTGAGATCTTGGATGAGGAGCCCCTCAGCTTGTCTCCTAATTCTCATTTTATTTCCTCTTAGCTATCATCAGTATTTGCATTAATTGGGCCAGTCTGGAAGAGCCGTGGTAATCCATTATGGATGGCCAATTAAAGCTGCAGAGAAGAGCTGGGACAGGAGCATCTGTGGCTTTTTGAGGGGGTCCCATCCACAGCCCAGGTCTCCCTGGGGGTTCAGACTTGGTCGCACCTTCTTCATAAGCTTTTGGCAGCTGAAACTGCAGAGCTGAGGACAAGTATGGGTTCCCAAAGCATCTAACCAAGGCAAGCAGGAGCAGAGATCATCTCTCCCCAACAATCCCAGTGCAGCACATCCCCTTGGAACCCCTCTGTACCTCACCTCCCAGCAGCACCCATTAAACTGCTGCAACTTCAATGTCATGGCCAAGCTGAGAGTTGTTTGCTGCACCAGGATTATGTAATTGTGTTTTACATGATCCCAGACATCCTACTTGGGCTGGAGTCAAGGCTGGCACTTCTGTATGTTCTTAAATATCACAGCTGATGAGTTAAACCCCTTTTAAAATGACCCCTTCTGCCATCCAATTCCTGAGTTTAACTTTTTTTTTTTTTTCAGATCTTCTTAGCTAATAAATAGCTTAATTTGGAGGTTTGAAAATTGACTCAGAGGCAGAGTTTAACTAAATCGAAGAGCAAGACTACTCCTTGAATGTAATAATCTGAAAATAATTGATTAATTTGCATGATCCTTCATAATTGCTTCAATTTACACCCAAGAGGCCACTGTCATCAATAGATGAAGAAGACATAATTTTTAAAGTCCCAATAAGGCATGAAATAGAACTGAGAAGATTCACTTATTCCGAAGCACGGGGCAGGCTCCCGTGCAACGATCAGCTCGGCGACACTTCCAGAACGTTTGTGGGGAGAGCGCTCATTGTTCGAGAAATCATGCTGTAAATTAATTCACTTGTTAAGAATGTAATTATGTTCATCATCCTTGGGAGAGAAGAGGATCAAATCCTATCACAGCGATGCTAACCTTTAGACGGAGAGATTTCAACAAAACGAGGCAGCCGCCCGACAGCGTCAAGAGTCAAAAGTAAAGAGATTAAAATCCCAGAATTTGGCATGGATGCTCTTTAAGGAGTGACACGGCAAACCAGCTACCTTCTGCAAAGCACTTAACCACATGTTCAACTTTAATTACTATTAATGAGATTTCAGCATATGCTGAGCTATACCAGGACCTGACAATACCAAAGGGTCTCAAGCTGCCTGAGCGGGTCTGATCAGTGAGCAGGGGAGGAAGGCAGGAGAGAAGGCAGGTAAATGGCAGGGTTCAGGAAGGTGTTTGGGCCACACAATGGTCCTTCAAAAAATGGAAATCCAACCTTCATGAGGTCAATAAACAGGGGCAAAAAATACAGCATGAAAGAAGGGAAACAGGAAGCCAGCAAAAAATAACAAGTCTTGGTAGGAATGAAAACAAACAATAGATAATTCAAGTCTGCCAGGAACAGGAAAGCCTGCAAAGGAACAAGACAGGTCTGCTGGCTCCCCAGGAGTTAAAAGGAACAATTAAGGAAGATGAGGACACAGCTGAGAAGTGAAATGATTTCATTTCATAAGTTCTCACCTCAGGGGATGTTGGGAGAAATCTGCTCTTGACTTGCTCTTTTCTGGTAATAAAGGTGAGTTGCTATTAAGGATTAAGGTATCAAATGAAGAGGTGCTGGTGCAAATAGGTAATTTAAAAAATATTAAGTCACTGGGTCTAGATGGGACATTCAGGGGTTTTGAAGAAACCTAATAATACAGTGGCTGAGCTGCTGGGTGAGCTGAAACAGTATTCATCTCCCTGCCAAAGCAAGTGCAGGCTCAGAGGGCTGGCGAGCAGCAGCAGCAGTAACTGTGACTGTATTTTGTAAGGAAACACTGAGAATTCCAGCAGCTGCTGCCTGGTGAACCTTGTCTCTGTACCAGAGACGTGAGTGAAATGGTCAGTGCGCACAGGATGGTAAAGCTCCTGCTGGCTGCAGTCCATCCTGGTGATGTTGAGTGTCCATGGGCGTGGGAGGAAACCATCTTACCTTGGATTGCTCTTCTCTAACACCTTCTACCCTTTCTTGGTCCCTTTCTGTTTGCAGGAGTTTGGGATCATGGAGATCAGGCAGTGGCAGCAGCTTAGGAGACGTCTCAGTCTTACACTTTTTGCCTGGCACTCCTGTAGAGATTTCCCCAGAGGAGAAGGAACACTCACTAAAGTGGGAATATAGAAAATGTATTGAGGCAGAAAACTTATTCAGATGTAAGGCTGCCTGCTCAACCCTTTGTGCACATACATTATGGCACAGCACACAGCATGATTCAATTCCCCTTGAGTTTGCTTCTTAAAAGATGGCTTGTTGTGCCTTCTGTGACATTTCCTTCTACCCTGAGGTGGACAGGAAAGGTGTCTAAGAAAGGTGGGATGGGGTTGGGCTAGGTGACACACAGAGGTCCCTTCTAGTTTGAATTACCTCCTGACCATAAGAGTCTTCCCCCAGATGTCTCTGGCTGTAGAGAAAGCCTAAATGTCCAGCTAGTGAGATGATGGCAAACATATTCCAGATGAGTCCTTTTCCCAGGACTGCTGTCTCTTTTCACCTTGTGACAATTTACCATGGTGATGCTGCCACCATCCTAACCCTGCATCCAGACTTTTGAGGAGTGAGAAGAAAAATGAGTGTGGTGAAAAGCCACCTCTAACTTTAGAAGTCCTGCACATTTCCCTGACACATTTGATGCCAGAGAGAGTTTTCTGGCTTAGAAGGATCCCTTAGCTGATGCAGCCCAACAGTGCCTAGGCTCCAGTTCAGACAATTACTTTTTATGAGATACAACCAGAATGGAAACTCTCCACTCAAACATAAAACCTTGTTATAAAATCACAGCACTGAAAAGAGGATATTTTTCTAAATCCTGGCCATCCCTTTCCCCTCAACTGTTTTTTGAACTTTTGTTTTGTATTTAACGTTGAGTTTTACAACATTACAGTTATCTCCAGCAATGTGCTAAGGTATGGAAATGCAAACATGGGGCTTGGGACACCCTAACCATGATTTGTGGCAATGATACACCATCGAGGAATGGTTGGGGCTGGAGCACTATGGTGACTTTTTAAAAGCCGTGTTCAGCTACACTGGTATTTAGAGGTGTGATAAATTTGTCTTATGGTTTTCTCCTTGCTAAAGCGGGGAAGGGATACGGCGCTTGGGAGTCATAAAGTCTCTTTGCTACAAGGACTCCTGCCTTAGGTCTGTTGCCTATCCTGTACCTGAGCAGACAAGCAGACGTGCTGCTGTACCTGCCTCCATTTCCTTTAGGTGTTACAGCCACGAGGCATATAAAAGATTAAAAATCCAGAGGAAAACAAACACTATTTGTGACTATATACTGACTCAGTGCTAGTAAAAGCCCATCTCTGGAAAAAAAAAGATCATCCGAGATGATTCCAAGATCTTTCAAAGCTTTTCAGTGCCTCTAAGGTATTTTTTTGCCATACCTGTATTTTTCTTGTTAAATGTGTAGTTTATAATATTTCCATCTTAGTGCTTTACTGGGGATCATAAATTCCTGACGAAAAGCACTTTCAGACTACCTGGGATGCTCAGAAAAGCATGTGAGCAGTAATAGTCCACAGGAACATCTGCATCCTGACAATCTGTGAGTTTATCTGGGTAGACCTGCACCCATGTAATGCTTCCAGTTTAATTTCCACATTTTTTTCCAAAGAAGAAGAAAAATGTCTTATGTTTCCTGGGTGACTGGTGAAAGGTTTTACTGTGCCAGGCATCTCACATCTCCTGATGCAAGATTTCCTTAGTGGCAGACAGAGAGCAGCAGTCTGATGAGACATGGGAAAGTGGATAAGGTCTGGAAATGATGCTTTATAGAGGTGTGGGCTTTCATCACATTCTGCTAAAAATACCAGCTCACCTTTGATAGGAATCACAGGATCTATGATCACGAAAACAATTGACAGGCTTGAAGTCTCGGCGAGCTCAGCCCTGATCCTGCACAGCTACAAATAACATCCCCAAATCTCTCTCCACTCCCAGAAAGCTGCAGTTTCTCTGCTCTTCCCTCCTGGAGAAGTCCCAGCTGCCCTGTGGGTGACAGAGGGGGCTCAGTTAGCGGGAGGCTGGCTGCTGCTTGGAGGGCAGCCTGGCAAAAGCAGGGAGCCATGAGTTGGAGCCATCAACTGCCACTGTGACAGGAGCTGGGTGCCAAGGAGAAAGGAGCAGGTGGCGCGAGCAGCGGTGCAGAGTGAGGTGCTACAATTCTCCAGCCATCAGCACCCTCCCGACACAGAAGTAAACTGATGGAGCTGGAGACCTGCCTGTCAGTGCATGCAGATGATGTAGATAGCGGTGACATTCAGTGTGTGGCTGCTTCCAGAAATTCAAATTGGATTGCCAAACTTTTCACCCTTACAGCAGTCTACCAGCTTACAGCTGCCCCCTCCACAGCAGGAAGCTGCTGCTTCTTAGAGCTGACTGAAGAGTGGAAAGAGAGGAAAAAAAAAAAAAAATCATGAATATTAATTTGAATTCAACTGAATTTCAATTAGGCTGCATTCAGTCTCCACAAATATTTGAGCAGTGCTATTGCAAATATGGTGAAAAAGCAAATCTGTAACTTTAATACACAAATATTCACAAAAGATAAATTCTGAACTGTGTGCTCACAATCCACGTTGCCTTGACTTGAGTTCTGTAGTCACGTGCTATTGTTTGGTTGGGTGGTGTGTAAGGAGCTGGAAAACGAAACCAATATACTGATTTAATGTAGCCTGTAAGCATAGGTGAGAACATTAAATCACAGCACAAGCTCTGGCATGTGCAAGCTGGGATGACGAGGCTGGTGCACTGTTCTCCTGATGTGCTGATCTGCTCCATCTTTTCTTCCCTACTACCAGGCTGCCAGCCCAAAGGGGTCAAGGTTACAGAGCAGAAACCGGCTGGATCCAATGATGGGATGGTATTGCAAGGGCTGGTGGGGGAGTTAGTATCAAGAAGGAATGCAGAGGAACATTAGGTCATTGAAATGAGAAATAACCCACCCAGTGTGTGTCCCACCATGGAGTGTTTTGGTGTCACTGATTTCAGGTCACATAGCATCAAGAGGTGGAGGTCCAGGTGATTTTTCTCTACATTTCCACTGTGAACATGGGCTGCACATCCCTATGATACATAACCTGCATGAAACCAAAAGCACTGTTAACAGGAGGAAGGTCATCTTGACTTTGTGATGGGCAAATTTAGAACAGGACCTAGGGATGGGAAAATCCCACCCACTAGCAACATGAGTGAAGGATGCCTCAATAATAGGAGCCTTATCCTGTCACAGGTGAGTTTGGAGGCCTCACACTGCACAGGTGATAACAGTTTGCAAGGATTTTTCAGTAGAAAATGGGAGAAGTGAGGAGGGCTCTGAGTGTACTGCTGTGATATGTAAGAGCATTGAGGGTAGAGAGGCGAGGATGGGAAAAAGCCATCCATGGACTGAGTATGTAGATGCTACAGTGGTAGGGGAACTTAGCAGTATAAAGGGCTTAAGTAAAGAGAAACAGTATGAAGAATGGATGTGAAGCTAAGGAAGGGAAGATGGAGAACTGACCACCCACCAGCAACGCTGATTTGTCTGGCACCTTGGGCTGTCATAGTCATGAAGGAGGTAGGCAAGCAATAAATCTTTTATCTCTGCTGTAAAGGGGGTTGTGTGATCACCAGGTGCTTCATCTAGTCCAGTGCTCTTCCCTGCCACTGATTAGGCTCAGTTGGTATACAGAGCTTGGAGCATCCAGGGGAAGGGGAAGGAGTATTTACCTACCAGCTGGGAAAACCCCTTCCTTGGGGATCTGACTATGGCACTCCCTACAGAGAGGAGACTATGTTTTCCTTGACTTTATAGGTCTGCACTGAACCCTACTCCACTGTTCAGTCTATTTTTAGGGGAGGTTGGAGGGAAATGGCCACTTCACAGCATGGCTGGTTCGTTTTGTCCTAGGGTTGGTATTTCAAATGCGTCAGATGAGTTGCACCCCACGTTTCAATGTCTTTTCATCAGCTGTAAAAGGAGACCAGATGAGTAGCTCAAGTGTAAACTTCTCTAATGTAAAAATTTCCACTTTAGAAATCCCCCTCTGTGTCCTTCACCTACCTCTTTTTCCTGTGAATAACTGCTTTTTCTGTACACTGGCCAAGCCTTTTGGGTGAGTGATATTCAAACAACAGGCAGCTGCCCTGCTGCTCCCATTGAGTCCTATTGTGAAGCTGGTGAACTGATTGATTGTTTGGTTTCTTGAGAACCTGATGTTGTTTCTGCCTTTTCATTGGGTGGCTGAAATGTTTTAAGCAGGAGAAAGGAACAATAGGGACAGAAAATAAAGAGGAGAGAATTGTGAGAAATTAAGTCTATACAACAAATGATTAATAGTGTATTTCCTGAGGCAAACAATGACCATTGGTGCTGGGGTCTGTGGTGATTTGGAGACTGGTGATGCTTTATGGACTTCTTAAATAAAATAAATAATGGGTGTGGGGGATGCCTTTCATGGCATATTGAACGTGGGACCCTGACTCACAAGTGCAGCCTGTGAGACCTAGAGAGGAGTCTCAAGATGTCCATTCAAAGACCAGGTTAACAGAGGCAGCCTTCATGTGGTAACAGGGTGTGTGAAAATGTGACCTGTTCTGTGCAAAGAGCTTCATGCTTTCCAGAGTGTAGAGGACAATGGGTTGCCCTGATCCTGCACCTCTGCACCTGTGAGCAGTCTGTATCCTTGCATCCTCCTCCCTCTTCTTCCTCTCCTTTTTTAAAAAGCAGTTGGGGTGGATTCTGTCACTTCTGTCACAAGTTCTGACACTGCCCATGGAATTCATTTTTATTCCCCCTAGTAGATTAAAAAAAAATTTGCAGTAAGTCAAAGAAATTAAATTTTAAGCTCACCATTGAAGGATAATGAATCTGAAATATGTGATCTTTTGTAAAATTATATTCTTTCAAATGCTTAGATTTGGGGAACTCTATCTCATAAGGCAAGTACACAAAAAAACTGCAATCAAAATGACCTATACAAAACATAAAGAAGAGTTAATAGGATTGCTCTGAATTCTAAAGGGGGTGGTACAGAACAGCACAAGTGGGCCTTGCAGTGGGGCATTTATAATCTCCAATTCCATTAACAAATTTTAATATAGTCTTTGAGGGTAGAAAGTGGTCGTTAATAAAACTTTAAATTAAAGCATGCTAGCTGTCGGATTAGATCATTAAAATTGCAGGGTGCTGGCGGCTGACTGGCTCTGCAGAAGAGACAGCATCACTAAAACCTACATTGTCGAGACCATGAAATAATTCCAAAGCAAACAGGAAAAAGGAATAAAACAATTTTATATGTGTGAATTATGGCTCTCTATCATGTTTAATGGAGAGAAAAATGTAATCATATTTCATCAGTTCTCGGTGTAATTAGTGTTTCTGAACATCAGTGAGTAGACATGGAGAGAGAAGCGTCCTCATGATGCATCAGCAGCTGATCATGTAGATGGACAGCAGGACAAGTGCAGCTTTTAGATTCATGAAGATCATTGTCCTGAGTGAGGGCAAGGGGTGCATCTTTCTCCTGCAGTCCAATGGTAGGACTGGGTCTGAGATGTTCTAGAGAAGCCACATCTCTTCAGAAGAGAGTTTTCTTAGCAGAAAGGCAGTTTTGCTTTCTAGAAATGGGTGTTGGGTGACTGCAGGATGAACATACTTCTCTAGGCAATACTTCCTCAAAAGATTTAGGAATAGACATGTAAGTGGGTCCTGGGAAGCATTGCTGATAGCTGAGCATGCAGTATTATTTGAGGCTGCACAGCAATTTTGTTTGAGGACAGATATATATCTATAGGAAACCTTTTTGTTCCTATTTGTACTTTGTATCTGCCTTTCTCGTTGTCCAGCACTGCTTTTGGGTTGAACTAGAACTGGGGAAAAGAAGTAGAGCTTGTCTGATATAAAGCCCATGTTCCACCTAGATCTCAAAAGAACTTCCCAGCTGCACAGTATCTTTGTCAGCATTTCACGGCTGGAGAAACAGAGAAACCCCAGGGCAGAGCATGGACGTACTCTGGCCGTGAACTGACACGAGTCTTTGTGAACTCTACAGCTCAAGCAAGCCAGTTCTCTGCCTCCATCACCAGCCTCAATAGATAAGAAATGAAGAGGAAAATAAATTACTTGGATTAAGCAATTTAGCTGTGCCTTACTAACTAGAACCACCACTTGTGGGAGACAGTGGAGTTTCCCTCTATCGGGACAGGGAGTGGATGAGGAGCTTGGGATGGGTGACAACCAGTGACATTGGGAGGGATGGTGCTACAGAATTGCTCAAAGCTTATGAAAGTCAAGAAGCAAGAAAAACCATGTTCAGGTTCACAGAGACAGCGAACAGCAAATCCATTCCTTGAACGTAGCTCCTAGCTCTTCATATGAAATGCTTGTGAACACATTTGCCTTCCTATGAATTATTCATTCTCTTAAATGATTGGGCAGATGATTTATGCGAACGCTTCTCGGCCTATTGGGAGATCTTTGCTTGTACAAACAGCCATGCTGGAGGTGTCCGATTGGTGCACATGCAGGCTTACATGAGCGTTTGTGACATTTTCCCTTCCTTCAAGCTTTTAAGTAAACAAAGTGTGCTCGTATGAGAGTCTAACCGGTGTCACTGTGAATCTGTGCATGTATGAAAAATGAATACTTCTATTTAGTCCATGCAAAACATTCTTTTGATGTCGAACCTCACTGGTGAGCGTTTTCTTCACACGCTCTCTTCTTTCTTCTTGAAATAGACTTTTAGACAGAATGTGAGTTTTGGTTATTTTGCTCTGACGGCTTATTTCTAATTGTGTCTCTCTGGAGAGGAGGAATAAAAAAAATAGAAAAAAAAATTTAAAAGGCAAAAAAGAAGAAAGGAAGGAATTCAACAGTGCATACAGGCCAAACAGAAGGGAGCTGAGTGCTACCTCAGCATCCTGGAGAGAAATAAGTGCTTTGGAATTCAATGGTGAGAAGGACTGGTAGTGGTCCCTCCTGCCTGGCCTCCAGAGACAGGGTAGCAAAGGTGGCCTCTCATTGTGCATCCTTTCAGTGCTCTACAGCACATGCTTTCATCTGTTCTCAGAGTTTTTGTCTATAGACCCAGCTCCAGTAGCACTTTTGTGTTTGAATAATTCTGGTCTTTATGAAAAATATATCCTTTTTTTTTTTTTTTTTCTTTGCTGTATGTGCAGAAGGTAAAGATTTCCTTTGCTGTGCTACTCAGCTGCATTCTCCTGCATTGTATTAGATTTGAACTTGAAGTAAGATTGCTATAACATTTCTGCTGGGGCCAGATGGACTCCAGCTCTGCTTTGAGAGATGAATACAGAAGAGCATCTGAGTTGCTCTCTCTGAGCCTGATAACCCCTCATTTTAGGCAGAGTGACCAGCAAATGGGTTTTGCTGTGGCCTAACCTTGGACACCCATCAGAGAGTCCTGGGTTAATCACTATGAAGACAGCAAAACAACCATATAGGGACAGACCAGGTATCTGCAGATCCTGGTGAAGTGCCTAAAACAGTGACCAGTGACATGAAGCACATCAGTGAGTGAAAAACAGCCCAGCCCTGAGTAATTCTGGCATGGTGGCAACCAGCAGCTCACAGAGCATTGTGAGCTGTTGGTTGCAGCCAGGCTGCAGTGTTTATGCCAGGTCAGGCTTGTCCACCTTGAACATGACACACATCTTTGATGTCCACAAATCCCTGTGTGTAAAAAGTGCTTCTGGGTCATATTTTTAAAATCTGCTTCCCAAAACTTGAATTTCTTATTGTAATGTCAGAAGGAAGGAGTCACCATCTCCAATTTCTTTCTCCAAAAGACTTGGTATAGACTTCCATGTTTTATCACAGCTGAGTAGCCTTGGTCTGTTCAGTCTCTCAGCAACAGGAGCATCACTGGGTCATCCTTTTCCCTTGGGTTTTTTGGTTGGTTTTGCTCCTGTGTCCTTTATGAGATGAGGATTGACAGACATTCAGTATTCAAATTAAAGATGGACTGTGGTCCATGATGGTTATTATGACAATTCCTGTGCTGTCACTGCTCTTTCGAGCGATACCTGACATCCTCCTTGCTTTTTGACCAGGCCCAGGTCTCAGCAGTTTTCTTTGGGGATTTTTCACTTTGCTCTATAAATTATTTGAGCAGTGGTAGCTAATTCAGAGCTAATGGTTCTCTGTTTAAACTTGGTTGCCATTTTGGATTTTTTTTTTTCACCTTCACTGACATTACCTCACATTTATTTACATTGAATTTCATCTTCTGTTTTATTGTCAGTAACTCAGTCTCAGAAGATCCTCTAGAGCTTTTCTCTGTCAGTCTTAGATTTCATGATCCTGAATAATTTTGTCGCATAGGCAAACACCATCACTTCATTATTCACCACTTTTCCAGATCATTGATGGATGTTGCACAGTGCAGATCCCAGGATGCAGCTCCAAGGGACCAGGTAACTGGTTTTTGGCCAACTTGAGCACCCATCAGTTATCCTTCACTTGGTTACATGTTTTTAGCCACTTATAAATCTGTGGAGGGGCTTCCTCTCATACTCCATAACATCACAGTGTCTCCAAGTGCCTTTTGTGAGAGACCTTGAATGTAACTTTTGGAAAATGCAATTTAACTGCAGCAGCCAGCTAATCCTTGCCTGGACCCACGTTGACACCTTCAAAGAAATCTATTTATGAGATTCATGAGATATGACTTCCCCTGGAGAAGCCATGTTGACTCTGCCCCAGTATTTCCAGATCTACCTGGGCTCCTGTTAATTTTGTTGTATATTACAGTTTCTTCTGATTTGCCCGTCACGGGGAAGCTCATTTCCTTGTCTCCAGTTCCTTATGCCCTTTTTAAAGAAAAATGATGTCGTATTTTCTGCCTCCCACACCACTTAGCACCAATGTCGGAGGAGGGTGGAGAGAAGCTGGAATATGGAGTGACATTTTATCTCGGGGCCTCGTGAGAAATGAGAGCTACCTCAGCAGCCCCTCAATCAGGTTATGCAAGTGAATCAGTGCAATTTGCCAAACCCTGGGTTGGCACCTGCATAGACACGGATTTACACCTTTAAATTCATCTGAGCAAGATGCAGCAAGGACAGGATGTGCTCCAATCTGCTTAAAGGGACCAGTCCACATCTATGCTTGGGAACAGATGCAAGAAAATTGCATTGAGAAGTATACTGGCACTGCCTGTCTCAAACTTGACTGTCTGCCCTGGTCAAGACAAGGCAATAGCTGAGATACTAGGTGACTCACCACCTACCAAACAGGGTTTATTAAGGACTGGGCCCAAAAATCTGCAGAAGGTCCTTAAACGTTTCTTCTTTTACCCACAACATTTAT
Source organism: Corythornis vintsioides (assembly GCA_025447755.1). Lineage (NCBI taxonomy): Eukaryota > Metazoa > Chordata > Aves > Coraciiformes > Alcedinidae > Corythornis > Corythornis vintsioides. Next base: position 124,865 of record JAOEGS010016149.1, read on the forward strand.
TATTAGCACCCCAACATGTCTTCCCATTCTTCTCAACAGCACAGCATAAGGATAGTCATGGTGGTCCAGATCCTTCTATTCTGAAGTCCTGTCTTTTAGTAGCTGTCATGAGTCTGGTTATCTCCCTTGAGGGAGAGAGCACATTCTCCTTATACAACAGCTCTATGAATGAATCTTGTTGAATGTCAGAGGCCTTCAGTCTAAGACATCAAGCTCTGGGCTTCTGACTGAGTTAATGAGAGGGTTGCATAGGTGCTCATTAGCCTTTAGGCTGCTCAGTGTCCCCAGGCAAGATCTACAAGATCTGAAGCACATTGCACCCACCCCAGGCTTGCTTCTAATACATCCCATGCACAACTTGGACGCTCATTTGAGTAAGACTTAGAAGATTTTGGTACCAGGTAAATGAGAACTAGCCTGATTCTTGTTAACTTGCCTCTGCATTTGTCCTGAGGCTTTGGAGCAGACATGCCATGCTACAGAAGACCTTGATTGACTCTTTTTTGAAGCAGAAAGACTGGGGCTCTCTGGCCTCAGCAGCAGCACTGGTGTAATCTTGGCAGAAGGAGGAGGCACCTCCTCAATGCACCCTCTTCACAGTTCCCTGCCACATCTACATCAGATTGGGCAGCCACAGTGCCAGCTCCCCGTCTCCAGCCATAATAAACTCCTGCATCACGCTTCAGCCAGTTCTGTCTGTACTGGTTGTTACACTCTTTACACAATCCCTACCAGCAAAACCAATGTTCTCAGCTGAGCCAACCCAGTAGCACATAAGTGTTAATTACATGTGCTTTCTTTTCCAAAGCCACAAGTCTCTAAGTAATGTTGAGTTAGAGCCCCCATCAGTAATGACTGCTGGAGCTTGTGCCCCACTCTCATCCTAGATCCTCTTTTTCTCTGCTGCTTTTTTCAAATTCCTGCTATTTTGCTTTTTCACAAGCTCTAGGGAAACCCATGTTCTTCTGCCTTTATTTATTTTTCTTTTTTAGGCTTGGGTACCACCCCTGGAGTTACCCCCTCTTATCTGTTGTGTCCACAAGACTGAGCTGCAGCTTTCTGTGGGCACCCATCCACCACAGAGGCACTACTGGATAGCCAGGCAGGAGACACAACCCCTTGGTGTGCCCAAACAACCTTCTGGTACAGCAAGAGGGTCCTCAAACCAGTCAGGTACTGCTTGCTATGATCTGTGGCAAAACCATGCCTGGTAGGAAAGATCAGGAAGAGAAGCAGCTGTTATTTTAGTGTCTTACCCCAGCCTGATTTTCCCTAAACAACAAGGCTGGTGCTTTAAGCACTATTTTTTTCCTGACACTGTTTTATTTTATTGTATCTGTATTGAGATTTCTGCCCAGCTGCTGACCCCACACGGAGTACCTCAGACATGGGAATGAAGATTTGCCAGCAGCAGGCTCTTCCCGTGACAAAGCACAGTGTGTTTTTCAACCGGGATGAGAGGCAGGGGAGAAGCTGGGATGAGAGGCTGCTGTGAGTTTGCAAGTGACTGTCGTTGTTTGTTTTGTAATCCCAGGTCATTGCAAGTAGTTTCTAAATTGATTTGTCCCCGTGTAAGCATCATTGCCCAATTCAGAAGAGTCCCATTCTCCTCTGTGCTTCTTATGCAAGCATCACTCTCCACCATGCAGAAGTCGAATTGTGTAAATCTTTGCCAAGCCTCTTTTTCCTCCGGGTTACGCAGTTTGGGATCTGTCTTGAGAACTGGAGATTGCTCATATATCAAGGGAGTAAGGTGCCTGCCTGTAGCATGCCTCTCTTGGCTGTAGCTGACTACGATACCCTCCCGCGCTGGTTTGATTTTAACTGCTACATTAATAAATAAGCAACAACAACCCCGTTGGGGAGGAATGCTGATTGTCCCTGATACGTGCCCAGAGATGCTGGCTTCTGGGTCTAACCACCCAGCTGTCCCAGGAGGCTGCAAGATGCCATGTTTCCCCCTTTTCTCAGCAGATGCTGAAGACATTGAGCTGGCAGGACTGACTGCAGGTCTAACTCTGCTCACTGGCTTGAGCATCGCTTGAGCATCCAGTGCTTCTAGTTATTACAGCTCCCGAGGCAGACTCTGAATGTAAAATAGATGCCACTGCTCCTTCTTGGAATAAAATAGATAAAAAATCAATGCATTTGAAAGAGAAATAAAAAATAATGTCTGGTAGCACTAATATTCCTCCATGCGAGACTGCAAGTTCTGAGACTCTCATGGCAACCTTGATTAAGAAAAGCATCTTACTTTAGAAGGAGATTGAAGATCTGGAAAATACATCTAAAAAGGTGACCTCTGGGTGATAAGCATAATTACTGATGCTCCCGGAGAGCTTTACGTATGTGACTTAAAGCAGAAAAATAAGGACCTGGCATGGGATCATAAATTCCAATCTAATCCGAGAAGTAACAAAGCTTCTTGGACGCGGGCAGAAGGTGTGAATCTGCGTTAGCTCGGGTGTCATGCTGGCTCCAAGCCTCTGTTGAAAGACCTACTGGGTGAGTTTTTCCCATTGATTTTTGTGGAAATAAGATCAATTGTCTCTTTGGGTTCCTGTGTGGGAATAAGATTATGTTGAATATTAATTTGCCTTGCAATGGGCCCTGACTGTAATTTTCTATCAGCGAAAGAGAATTCATGTATTTCCATAAATTCAGATACTTCCATCTATTCATTCCACATATTCATAGACATTATCTCAATTCCCAGCTCTAGTTCAAACAAAAGTTAGTTCCTTTTGCAAATAAATTATTTTTCACTGTTGATGATATTTCTAATTTTTGTAGGCAAATTTATACATTTGAACAAAGGAGACAAAAAGTATCTTTGATGTAGCAAAGCCGCTCTGAGAGCCGTACGTAAAATGAAAGAGAAAAGATAGTCTGGAAAATTTAAGGAACGGATGGGAATGCTTCCAAGTTACCTTGTACTTAATTGAAGTTCTCAGAAATGTTCTTTTCTTGTTTTCTATATTGGAGCTGTTCCTTGAAGTACGTATGAATGGTTCTTGAAGCCAGCATTTAATCTTTGACTGCGTTTATTTTTCTTCGCTTGTAGAAATGGAAGGGCTCTTCATGGAATTTCTTATTCTTTGGCATCTCTGCACCTTGGTCCCTAATTTTTGGTGACTGTTGCTTGGAGATATGATAGCACCATCCGCATTGTTCAGAGCAGGATTTTTCTCCATTTCTTCTTTCTGCTGCTGAAAATCCCTTTAGTGTGGTAGTGATTTTTTTGTTAGAAGGTGACAACCTCAGTACAAGTCTGCCTTGCTTCACTGCTCTCAAATTATCCCACAGGAGGATTTCCTTGGACATCTTCACCTCAACAGAACTATTGTCTGGTAAAAAAAAAGAAATTTGGCTATTTTCCCAGGATTTCTGGACATTCCAGAGCTTGGTGGGGGCAGCAGCTGAACAGTGGGCACAGGTCTGGAAATCTACAATATGTTCCTGTAGAGCTGATGCTCCTTCACAGCTGCCGTGGTGCACCAAGGCAACACAGGGCACACACACATCCTTCTACCTCCAGCTTAGATGCCCTTAGGTGACCATGGAGATTAACATGCAGCTCACAGAGGTGTGTTTTGTCCATTCTGTTTTTTTATAAACTCATAGACTGAAAACCTGGATGACTCTGAATGCTTTAAGGTGCAAATATGCTACGAGCAGCAGCTTTCTTAACTCTGGGGCTGGTGAAGGAGCAGTGCCAGAGTGACACAGAAGTGCCCCAGCAATGTCATGAATGTTTTTATTCCCTGAAAGCCATTTGGCCACTTGTGCTCTCTAGAGAGTTAGGAGGAGCAGCACCCTGGTTACATGCAGCATGTGTGACTGACAGGATAAGAGGAAATGGACTCAAGTTGCACCAGGCAAGTTAAGTTAGATGTTAGGAAAAAATTTATTTACAGAGTTGTCCAGGCTTCCTAGGGCAGTGGTGGAGTCTCTGTGATCCCTGGAGGGGTTTCAAAGCTGTGGAGATGTGGTGCTGAGGGACATGGTTTAGTGGTGACCTGGGGGAATGGTTTGACTTCATTATTTTAAAGGTCTCTTCCAAGCAAAATTATTCTATGATTGAAGCTTCCAATGGTGAGCCTTGCTGCAAGGTACTTCCGCTGACATGGCTACAGGCACAGGGCAGCACCCCATTTGCCATAGGAAATGTCACTCTGATTGAAATATGCTCTTTAAAACTCATCTCTCAGGCTCTCAGCATTCCCCAGCCATGGCTGGGCATGGTGGATTTGCCACCTCATTCCTCTCTGGAACATCCTCCTGTAGCGGCCCCAGTTTCTTTTTTCCCTCCTCCCAGACCTCTTCCTCTCCATCAGCATTTGAGTCAGCAGGAGACCAGCTTCGAACTGTGTTGCAATTTATTAATGACAACCAAGCTTCCAGCATGCAGCCGTATCACCTCTGTCTTCAATTATTGCCTGCATTTGATTTCTTTTTTAGCTTGAACCGCTTGAATCAGGGATGTGCCCAACCCGCATGGAGCCTCTCGTTCTGCCCGTAGTGCACTAATCCTAGTAGTAGAAGTAATAATACTAATGACAGTGTTGTCATGGGTGGGATATTAAAATCCACTAGTGCCACATCTCCCAGAGGAATCTTAAAAGGAGTTGTAATTAAGTCACAACAGACTACAGCCCTGCTGCGAATGAGAGATGCAAGAAGAAAAGATGCAGCCAGTGTGACTTCAGTATGGGCACTCAAGGAGCCAAGGTTTACAAAACTTCTACACCAAATGGAATAGCAGGAGGTGACTTGGAATTTCTTAAGACTTGTGGTAGAAAAAAAATTACAGGCAAAGAAACCGTGTAAGCTAATGGCACAGCCACAGGTGGGCAGCGTGAAAGAAAAAAAAGGACCTCATGCAAAAGTATCTGAGAAAAAAAAAACTACACTGCAGAATAATGGGGAGGGGTGTGAAATCAATGTCAGCTCAAAGTCATTGGGGTCCTTCAATCCCAGGGAAGGGAAGAGGGGAAAAAAATAAGAGTGACTAGGAAAAGATTAAGTTCTTTCAAAGAAAGGTTCTTCAGAAGCAGTATACAAATAAATGTGTGAAAAATTACATTTGTATAAAGAAGGGGGTGTGAGTAGCAGGGAATAGAATTAGCAGTTATTTATTGCCATGCTGGCAATTCCCTGGGGAAAGATGCGTGCAGTGGAGAAGAATAAAACACTGGAAAAAGTCAAGTGTGGGTATTAAAATGTATATAGAGAACGAAACGTGATTTGAGAGATTCTCATAAGTTAGTGTGACCTTAGCCACCAGTAAAACAGCAGCACAGATAGAAAAAGCCTCTATCTCCACACAGCTAAGAGATAATGGAGCAAGAAGCAATAAACAACATAATATACAAAGAAAAATCACTGCAGTGACTGGCTTTGAAAATAACAATTAAAATAGATTATTTGATCAAAATACGCCTAATATTTCTTCCCAAGAATAATGTTATTTATAGGCAGCCCTCTTGAGTTCAGTATAACTTTCTGCAGCTGGTGAGATGTTTGCATCTGTAAATGTTCTGTGGGATCCGAGTACTTGTGGGTAATGGGAATGCAGCTCCCAGGATGTGGAACGTGAGTCTGGAGCCCCAACATCAGTTTGTGGGGCCATGATGGGTTGTGCTGGTTGGGAAAGAGATGAACTCACCTATTTAGATTCCCTAAGAGATGCTCAAAAATGGAAGAAAAAAGTTACAGCCATCTGTGTGTGTATAAATAGTGTAAACTTGGGAAGGGGAGAGATGGTTTTGTATGGCACCAGGAGATAGAATTTGCAGTACTGTGTTTGGAAACACACACTAAATAACCCATCTATACCAGTAGGGAAAGGTAAATTTGAGAGAATATCAAAAGCTTCCCCCAGCATCTGGGGTGGGCTGCATGAGGCTGTGCTGGTGCTGCAGCCTGGAGACACTGAAAACTCGCTTAAACAAATCATTAGAAAACATTGAGCGGCATTCATTAGGAAATATGGAGTGGGATATGGTCTTATTCCTGCAAAGCAAATGGCTGGGAGAACCTAATTAGCTATTTGAATCAGGCTTCTTGGAGTCAGTTGTGTCTGGATTTGCCTTTCTGCCTCTGCAGGCACTTTCTCCCCTGATTTTTGGGTGATTTTGTGCCGGCTGGGTGATCTTAGTGAGCACCTAGAGATGGGGAGAGCTTTGGGGTCTGTAGCAGAGCCTGGCACCTCGAGGGTGAGGGTAGCAGTGCCATCAAGCCTTAATGGGGAGGAGTAATGAGAAAAGAGGGAAAAATGGAGATGACAGCAGTAGCATGGAAAGGAGGGTAGGGAAGAAGTTTTTTAAGGAATAAAGGGTACCCAGCCGCAGATACCTACGGCTTCTCTGGACTAACACCCTGTGATCACCCCTTTTTCCAGTCTCTGTGACCCAGGCAGGTGCCTGAGCTCCAATCTCAGTTGCCCCTGGGCTTGTGCATCTCGCATGCTCTTATTTCCAGTTGTGTGTGAGCAGGAAGCATGGAAACATCATGACTTGAGTGTGTTGAGGTGGTCACTGCCTGGTTGTCAGGAGTTGCACAAGTCCCTGAACCACTCTGTTTTGTGTTGGAGAGTCAGACTTGGTATTTGCAGACAGTCAGAGACCAAACCAGCCTAGAGTCTTTCTCCCTGTTCCCTGAAGGGAAAATGTCCCGAGGCAATGAGATCCAGAGCCACAAACTGCTGGACAGTCGCATCTTCAAGGGTCCCACTGATTTTTCCTTTGCAACGGGAGCAATTGTGCATTTTTTGAATCTTATTTCAGCCACTTTACCTGCCTGGGACACATGCCTGGGTATTGTAAAATCAATTCCAGAAGATGCTCAGGCACACGATAGCTGCTTCTGTTGTGTGTGATATGGAGCGTGTAACACGGGTATGGTTTTACGTCGGGTTCATGCTGCCTGCGGGGGGACAGGTGATATGTGACCTGGCACAAAGCCTGCAGGTATAAAGTTTGCACATCGATATTTCCTGGCTGGTATGAGCCAGTATTTTTGGTTTATACTGACATGATGCTCACCATCGTGTGACCATGACTAAATAGCAAACGTGATCCAATAGCTCTGCTGTCTGAGTTACTATAAGGAATCAAAGCTTGGAAAATGTTTAGAAGGATGACTGCTCTGCTGGTGGTTTTGCTCCTCCAGCTTCAGGCTGGGCACCTTGCTGGCCAGGACTTGATCAAGGATTTGCAAATCAAACCAGTCCTGATGCTTCTTAGAAAATACTATTGAGGGAAAATGCAATGATTTTTGCGTAGCAAACTGTTTTGGCACATCTTTATCCATATGGCAAGGGAGGCATGGGCCAGGAGAGCCTCAATAGCAGGGTGGTAGCATCCCATCCTTGAGCTGGAGGAAGCATAACAACATATAGATGCCACGTGTCCAGCTGCAGCTGTCATGATCTCAGTAGCGTGGCACTGTACCTGTCCAGGAAAATACAGAGGCAGGATTATCTTTTTACAGGGAAAAGCCAGGCTCTGACACCAGGGCAGCCTTAGGGAGGTGCCAGTTCACAGATATTAAGTGACCCAGCTCCAATTTTAGCTGCAGCTTTGCAGATTGACTTGTCTGCATCAAATATTGTTTTCTGAGCCACCAGCAGGGCTAGCAGAGGTAAAGCAGAGGGCAGGACAGCCTGAGGAGATTTCAGCCTGGCTGGGGACCTGGTTGTGCTTGTGCTGGCAGTGGGAGAAGCTGTGTGGGTTTGACATTTGCTACTGGAGGGGTAGGAGGGCACCCGGTTGGCTTTGCTCAGGCTGCTCAATTGCTGTATTGATCGGCTCTGCTGCTGTGCCCACGACAAGGGACCAGCAGGAACAGCTCATTACTGCCTACGATGGGAAGGAGGGTTACATGAGTGTTGGGAGGATGAAGCTGGGGAAAGCAGTGGTGTGGGGGCTGCTGAAGGACATCTGTGGACCCTCAGAAGTCCCCATTTCTTCATGCAAAACGTGCATCTGTACCAGCACATCCCCCAACCACTACACCGAGAGTAGTTTGTATAGTAAGGTGATGATGTGACTGTGAGCAAGGGAGGGGTGGTTTCAAGCCCAGAGATGCTTAGCACAGGGTGAGTTTTTCTGAGCTGTTTAGGCTGTGCTGAACTCTCCTACGTGGTGGGCAAGTTCCACCCCAGAGCCCACAACCCCTGGGTGTTCCAGCTATAGGAGCTCTTCAGCTATGGGAGTGGTGGATTTGCAGCTCATGACTGTGCTGCAGGACAGTCCTGGTGGCAAAATGCTCTGGCTGAACCCTCCTGCCCTTTCCAATGCACAGGCACTGTGTTCACCCATCCCAAAAGGGCTACCTGACCCAGCCGTGTTTTTCCTAATTCAATTTAGCACAATAACACAAAGCAAGGAAGAAAAAATCCAAAACAAAAGAACCCAAACCTGTCAAAAACAGAGCACAACCTTTTTTATGGGGATGCCAGGATTTTTTCTGGGGCTTCCTGCTCTGGGTAAAGGAGGCACGAGCAATGGTAGGGAACCCCAGACAAGGGTCTCTGCCATCACACCCCGCATGCACCCAATGGTGAAGGGGTAGGTGGACACAGGGTAGGATTTTACACCATGTCCTGTGTCTCAGCACAGTCTGGGTAGTTTTGCAGAGATGGGTGCAGATGCTCCTCTTGCCCAGGCCACCAGGCAGCAGCTGGCTGGGGTCCCAGGGAGCAGTCAGCGACACAGGGCAGTGCTGGGGGCCAGAACCACTCTCCATGGATGGATTTCTTTTCTTAAATCATGCTTTAATTTCCTCTCCTTCTGGTACCAATGCCGATGTTTTAATGAGCTCGCTCTCCTAGCATATCAAACAAGTCTGATCCCTGGTGCTCCCTGTTTGCAATTCCCAGTGGCTCCTAACGAAGAATTGTGCTGTTTAATTTTGCCAGTCTTCTAGTTTACATTGAAGCATTAAAAAAAAAAAAAAAAAAAAAAAAAGTAGGCAAAAGGACCATATTTCTCCCGGCCTATTGATAGAGCGTGATAGGTATTAAATTCTATAATTCTTTCACTGGCCTTTAAGCAGCCTTGGTGTTAATATTTAATGATGAAAGATGCTGGTAATCAGCCCCGTATCCCGAGTGTCGGAATGCTTTATGATCTTGCCTTTGGGAGCCTAATTGTGAACCCAGCCTGCTAGAGCTTCCCACCCCAACTTAATAAACTTTGCCATTCCTGCCCAGCACATCATCTGTCTCCAGGCAGGATCCAGTGCAGAGATGATCAGGTAGCACGAGGGGGAAGGACAGAGAAGAGCATGATAAGAAGGGCAAGCAGGAATGCTGGTGAGGTGGAGGTGGGTGTTAAGCAGGCAGTGTGCCCTGAGAGCAGCATTGGTTGTTCACTTAGCACTGCTTAGAGGATGACTCTGACCTCAGCCTTGCAATGCAGATGTCTGCAGGCCATGCTACAGCCTGGTCCAGGATCAGTAGCCAAGAGTGCATTGACCATGTTCTCCTCCCCAGAGCAGCCATGTAGCATGAGCTGTGAGTCTGAGGCCTGCATATGCCAGCCTCTTCTGGTTCCACCCTATTGGTGGGATGCTTTCCTTCACCCTCCTGCCCAATGATGGTGCCTAGGCCATCTCTCAGTTATCCTGAGCTCCTACTCCAACATCCCTCAGCCCAGATACAGCTGGGCACCTGATTCTAAACTTTCAGCTCCACCTCTAGTTGATTTCCAGAGCAAGATGAGGTGTGCTGGGTGATGTGGAGGTCTGCCACACAGCACAGGTAGTGCAGCTGAGGGTGATGCTTCACTGAGTTGGAATGGCCTCAGGCAAAGTCAGCAGAGCCCTGTACCAAAAAAGAACTGCTGTTAGTTGCTAATAGTAGTTAGCACTTACACATTGCAGAAACATTTGTGTTCAAAGCCATGTACCAACATGATCTCATTAACTGCTGGCATGGGAGAAAGTGCTGCCATTCAGAGGCAGCCATTGGGAAACTGAGGCAGACACGCAAGTGTGCAGCTGAGGTGACAGAAGCAAACATCACCCATCTGCCAATATCATGTCCCACTACCACTGAAGGTCATGCTGCCCACCCCTGGCACAGGATAGCAGGCTCTGGTTCTTCTGATGCCAGTACTGGGCTGGCCCTTGGCCCTACAGGTACCATTACAGTGGAAACCTTTCCCATACCACTATGAGCACTGTTGTAATAGTAGCAATGTATTTCACCTGGAGATATTTCATTCCAATTTAGGAGATGCAATAAGCTTTCTGTATAAGACATAAACCTTATTTTGCTTCTTGTTTGTCTGCTGAGGGTTTGTGCTTGGATAATGAGATGAGTGAGTAACCTTGCAAGCTGATTTTGTTATATGGCCACACATAACCACAGTGGAGGCTGGGAGCAAGTCTTTCTGCCCAAGCTTGACCCTGAGGAAAGCTTATCAGAGAGGCCAAAGAGAAATGTGGTGCTAGACCAAGGAAATATGAAATTCATTAGTGCAGGGGGCTCATGTGCAGCAGCTGCAGACACAGGTTGTCCAACAGGAGTTTCTCAAGGGCCAGGAGGTACCAGTGGGATGGAGGTAGAGCCTTTGCTCTCCAGCTCATCCAGGTCACTCAATTAATCCCATTTACCTTCCTGCAGTGCTACCTAATCTGTCATTCTCTGCGAGATGGCTGCAGCAGAGTCCTCGCTCTCACAGACATTGTTTATTACTGGAAGAAGTGGGAGTGTCTTCTTGTGCTGGTGCCACAGACTCCAGTAAACACCCTTGCCTTCCCTGGTAGCAGACTGGCACTCCAGAGCTATTGCAGAAAGGCTCTTTGTACACCAAGAAACCACAGAGCAGACAGTAGGACTGGGTTGCTGGAGCTGGGAGTGCTGGGAGGTCCCAGCAGGAGGAGAACTCCACAGGCTGCTGTGCAATAACTGCTCACCCACATGAAAACTGCACTTTCCAGGCATCCCCAGTGCCTACAGAGCAGGCATCAGGCCTGAAGGAACCCAGGAATTTATTTTATTATGATAGTAAACTTTTTATTGACTGTGTAGAGAGGTACCAGGGCTCCTGGGCAAGGGGCAGAGAAGTCATCTTCATGCTGATAGGATGGGCAGAGTTGCTTTAGACACTTGCTCCACTCGTGCCCCCAGTGAAAAGGGCTCAACTTCCCAGGGTGAGGGATTGGAGGACTTGGCATCTGGGTCCATCACAGAGATTCTTTCATACAGGTTGAATGAGCCACAGTCCAACAAGACCCCCTTTAAGGGTGGGCAACTGCCACAGAGTGACACTCATTCCCTGCATTGTCCTCAGGTCCAAGTTCCCACTGGTTTTGAGCACCTGAAGGGGCCAGAAGATTTATTTCCAAGTGCTGGAAAATTACCAAATTCCTGTCCAGGCACCCAGGTTTAAATAAAAGGCTGGAAGCAATTTTGTCTCACAGAGGCAGCTCCCAGGACAGCGAGTCCTGCAGTTGGAGACAAGCTTCTTGTCTGCTGCTGTGGTTGGGAGGGAGGCAACTCCTGCCTGGCATGTCAAGGCAGAATGAGAAATGGGGAAGGCTGTGATGTGCTGGGAGAGCACCAAGCCAGAGGCTGAAGGAGGCAGATAAGGCTTCCCAGTGGCAGGATGTGCAGGCAGAGCTGCCTGCCTGCCTCAGAGGTGTCATAGCTGGTGCAGAGAGCAGGAGGCTGGAATGTGGCACAGACAGCTCCCACTCCCTGGCCAGGGCTTGGCACAGTCTATCCCTGCAGAACCAAAGCTCTCCCTGTCCTGCCTCTCACAACCCTGGTGCCTCTCAGCTGAGGCCATCTGAAGCCTCACCCTTGGCCATCAGGTGCCTTCGGAGGGGTTTGCTCTCCAGCAGGCTCCTGCATAGCACAGAGCTCTCACATAGCCCCTGGCACCTCCCTACAACAATCACACAACCAAAACATGCCCTTCCCATTCCTTTGTCCATCAACACTTTTCCCCAGGCCTCCCACCACCGTCCCCAGCATCCTGTCACTTAGCATCAGCAAGTCCTTATCTGAAACAAGGAATTTTCCCAGTGCTGCCTTGACTAGGAGTCAAGCACCTTGTTAAAAACAAAGAAAGAAACGAAAACAAAACCATGGAAAGGATCAAATGTTGCTTGGAATCTTTGACTTCTCCCTGCTCTTTCCAACTCAAAATATCAAAGGCAAAATAAGATTTCCAGTATCTCAGAGAGCAGTGCAGGAAGGCATGCTGTAAACAAACTAATGAGTTTAGTGCCAGTGAGAATAGCCCGTACTATTACATCTCTCTTCCCAAAATGAGCGAATCCTTCTGATACAATTTACTGACATCATTAGCGGGGCTTCCTGCTCTGCTGCAGAGTCTTCCCTCACAATTGCTTCAGCTTTTAAGCTTGCAGGCTTCAAATGTTATTGTTTTAATCTTTACGTAGCTAGAACATTTTAAAATTGGGAACCAGGTTTGTCTGGGGGGTTGCCTTGGAATGCTCATGTTCACCTAAAGGGATGTAGACTCTGAAATATAACAATGACAAATTAACTTTCACTGCTAGCGGCCATTTCAGGAAAATCAACAGCTTCTGTTTTTCTTTTTTTTTATTTTCTAGTTGGCAAACTGCTTCCTGCATTTCCTCGGGGGAGCTGAACTGCTCCAGCCATTCTTGGGCAATGCCGAGGTGATCCAGCAACCTTCAGGTGAGAGTTTTGGAGCAGCAATGAGACTGACCTAATACAAAAGCAGAAAGGTGGGTGTCAGAATTTTGAAGCTGGAAAGACAATGTTTCTTCATCAAATTCAGCAGGCATTTGCATTTCTTAATGCGATGGAGCTCTTCACTGTGCAAGCTGAGCGTGCCGCAGAGCTCTCCGTTTGGAGTAGCAGCTGCAGGACTGGAGAATCAAGTGGCATCAGGATGCTTTGGAGTCCATCATTAAGTCTATTTTCTACAGCAGCCCAGGATCACAATGTGCCTAACAGAACACATAATGAGTATCCGGAGTAAGGCACAAGTAAGTCGGTTTGCTCTTCAATACGCTGCTGGCCTTGCTGGTACCATTACTGTGATGACTGCTGGAAAAGCTGCTCCTGAAACTGCTGTAGAATCTCAAAATTATTTTGTTTAGAGACCTCGCGTGGTTTCCAGTCCAACCTTCTGTGCAAAGTAGGGCCAACTTCAAAGCCAAGTCAGGTTGCTCAGGGCATTACCCTGTTGAATTTTTTGATCTGCAAGGGTGAAGATCCCTCTACTTCTTTGGGCCATTAGCCTAGTGCTTGACCTGTCTCACAGGAAAGAATATGCCTCACATATTCTTCATGTTCAGCTGGGATTTCCCTTACAACTTGTGCCAGTTGTCTCTTGAACTTCAGTGTGCTACTCCAGAAGAGCCTTCCTCCATCTTCACATTAACACCTTGAGGTTTGATGGATCCTGTAGGACTGCATCTTCTTTCTGATACTGTTTCCTAAGCTGCAACAAGATATGTTGGTGTTGCTGCTTTAGTGTGCAATAGCAGAAGCAATTAAAGAGGAACTTTCTAGATACATCATCTTCCATCTTCTGGAAAAATCCCTAAAAGTAACACCAAACAGACAGTAGGAAAGCCTCCCACCCCCACCTGCCATGAAACCACACAGGTTTCCTGGTTGCCTTCTTGGAGAGAGATCAGCTCTACAGATTTAATTCTTCACCATTGTGATTTTCCACTGTAGCCCCACCTCTAGACCTGCCCCTGGAGGAACCTGCTTCACTGCTGACTGCAGATGAAACCTTTGAATGCCTAACCCTGTGTGAGGCTAGCTTTCTTACAGTCCTCTTCCTCCTGCTGGCACAACATGTACACTCATTGCACACTTACCTTCCCCAAATTTGCATTTATATTTAACTTAGTAGCTGTAAACTCAGATTGAGATGTTTCTCTTCCAGACAAACTTGCCAGAGCTTATTTGTATGCCTCTCTTGTCCTTCTTTAGAGTCTCTACCTTTTGCTTTCCTGAATCATAATTAAAAAAACCTACATCTGTCTTACAGACTGTGGGAGCAATTTCCAGGTCCAAGGCAAACCACAGTCACATTACAGACTCCTGTTGATGCAGGACTTGTGCACACACATCTACCCCAGTCTGTCCAAACACTGGTTTCCATTCAATCAACCAGATCAGTTCTTTGTCCAATGAGAAGCTGTGGGATATTCTGGCATGTAGATGTACTGATGATGAGTGAACCTTGAATCCAAAGGTACAGTTTAGATGGTAGGGAATGCACCTCAGGGTCTGTGGAGGCCACCCTTAGTGGTTTCCAGGGCAAATCATCAGATCAATGCTAGGTCTTCCTTCAGAAAACCAGCGGCCCAGTATTTATTGATGGCCTAGAAGAGTGTGTACAGTCTTTAGAGATAAGAATTAAAGAGGCTAGAAAACCCAGCAGGAAGACAAATGTCTCCAAGGCAGCATGAATCACTTGGTAGGCTGAATTTGTTCCAGAAATCTTGAAATTTGGTACAATGAAATGAAGATTTGTGCATCTAGGAACAAAGATATATATACACAAGTTGGGACTACATAGAAAAGTGTTGTGGGATCAGCTGGAAGCTTTCTGCATTTGAAGTCCCTAAAGAAGAGAACAATAGAGAGCAACACAAGCTGGCTTCACATTCACATGGGACCTTGCCTTGATTTAATAAGAATACCAGTGTGTTCAGTGTCCAGTTCCAAGGTCACACATGATGAAAAGAATCCAATAAGGTACAAAAGTTTGAGGAACTTTGAAAGAAAAGAAAAAACAAAACCACAAAAACAAAACACAAAAAAACCCAAGCACCTTGTTTTGTAAGTAAAGGTTTAATGCAAAACACTTTGAATAGTTACCTGACACAAGTCTGGAAGTACCCAGCAGAAGAGAATATGTTTGAGACTAGAGAGCTCTTTAATCTGGCGATCAAAGGTGTAACAAGACCTGGTGGCTAGAAGCTGAAATTAGACAAATTTGACCTGAAAAGAAGACACATTCCAACAGCAAAGGGAAATTAACCATGAAACAATGTATGGAGGAGACAGTTGATTCTTCCTCACTTGGATTTTTTTTTACTTTGAAATTTGATGTCTTTCTAAAAGAGGTGCCCTAAGTCAGCCAGAAATCATAGGTTTGCCACAGGAATCACTTGGTGAAACTATCTGGCCTTGGTGATGAAAGAGGACAGAGTAGCCTTTCTAGCCTCAGCATCAATAATCCATGACATCCTGTCACGGAAACATTTGCTCATCTTGATCTGCGTGACTTTAAAAGCCACATGAACAAGTCTAGTTGCACTTGAGTTACCTTGAGGTATTTCCAGATCACTCCACTACATGCAATAGCTCTGCATCGAGTTCTTCTTTGATTCCAGGCATGTCTGTGTGATACTGACAGATTTCCTGCATCCCACAGTTCATCTCTTTCCCAGCACTTCACCTTCCTGCTTGGCTCTCTGACACAGCATCACCCACCTCAAAGCAGAGTGAATCCACTTTCCCAGGTAGATTACCCTTCTTCAAGGAGTCTCAGCACAATGAGAGGTGGCCATCACTGTGCTGAGCATGAGCTGAGTTCCTTGCACGTTCCCAGAAGGACCTTTAAGTGACAGCAGATCTTTGGAAGCAGCAGCAGCAGGGCAGAGATGGGTCTTGCAACAGGATGTTTGTGATGGGGACCAGGCATCCTGCTTTGGCTGATTTGGGATGCAGAGACAATGCTGATGAGATCCTGGACCACACCTAGAACAACGGTGGACAAACCCACCCCTGCCTCAGGCTCAGAGCTGCACAGGGGTGACTCAGTCCTGGCACGGTGGGATCCTGCAACCTTGTCCTTGGCACGGTCCAGAAGAGTGGGTGCAAGCTTTGTTTACCTTCCTATTTTCAATATTGATTTGATTTGGATTTGCATAATCCAGTACAGTAAACAACAGTCAGATGAGACTAAACGAGGGGTAAAAAGAGGAAAACACAAACATATTTACCCAGTCTAATGAGCAGCACACGGATCAGCCATGAGCTGCCACCTGGACCCCTGAAGGGCACAGCCTTGAACTTCTGTGAAAACTGTGAGGTGAAAAGTGGCAGAAGAGAATCGATGTGGTGTGGAAGAGCAAATCCACTTTCTCAGGGGTGAGGCATATTGTAGCTACTAGCCTGACAGCTGGAAAGGGTCAGCTGTCCTACCAGTGTCTCCTGGGCTGCCCAAGCATCCAGTCACTGCGGGATGAGGAACATCTGACTGCTGTGCAGTTGTAGGAGGGCTGTTTCCCAGCTCCTTGACACAGCCTGGTGGCATTCACTTCTCCAGCAGAAACTGAGCCCTGATGGTGTGAGCTGCAGGGAGAGTATGTGGGTAGGGGATAGAGGTGGGCAAAGAGGCTTTAACCTGTCAAGCAGCCTGACTGGGTACTTCACCTCCACACCCCTCCCCTCTCTTCTTGTTTCCCCAGCTTGAGAAGAATGTCCAGGCAACAGTGCTGGGAACAGAAATTACTCTCTGAAATAAACACCACATCTGCACACAGAGAGCGTGTTTGAAGGAAGAGATCAGGAAATCAGCACGCGTGGCTGCTCCAATGCTGAAATCCCAGGCTACATTTTTTTTTTCAAGAGATTTTGAGAGTAAATTCATTTTAATTAAATGGCTTTAAACAAAACAAAACACAACATTTCATCTCGGATTTAATGTAACGTTCCATTCCACCCCCAAGTCCATTTTTCAAGGTTTTGTGTTGGAAAGAGACCTGAAAAAAAAAGAGCTGCTTTAGCCAAGGGGGTGTGTAGTCTTTTGTCTTGGCTTAGTAAGCAATCTTCAAACACAAGGTGACTGTCCAAAGCCCTCCCTACAACCGAAGCTCCTGGGCAAGAGGCACAGACCCCATGCTCTCAGTGGGGGCTCTATGTTCTCACAAGCTCCTCATACCACCCCCCCCTCACATAGGTAAGAAGAGCCCTGGCAGAAGGCAACCTGCTGCCCACTGCTGAACCACATAATAAGGTGTGTGTTTTATCAGGGAGACGGTTTGAATGGGGTTTAGCAGATCTAAGAGTCTCCACCGTGTCATAAATTCCCCGCGACAAGCTTTCGGTGTCATACTGCTCCTTGTTATAATGAAGGGGATTTGAATAGGATGTAATGTGGTTGGGAGCGAAGATATGGCAGCAATTTATCACGAGAATCTGCTGCAGCACCCGGGAAAATGAAAGCTTTTTTAGATATAGATACAGATGGATTGGAAATGGACTTGCTCCTCACACAGGAGGCTCCTTCATCACCAATAATATCAGGACAAATACTGCTTTGTGCTTGGCACTGTCTCTAATTGCATTAACATATCAGTTGTGAGCGGTAACGCTCCTAGCCAGAAACTCATCACCAGTAGAGCTGCTGGCACATGGAGAAGGGTGCCAGCTGCTTGTAGGTGTGAATATTGTCATAAATGGGATTTCATAAGCAGAAGGAAAAGATCCTCTCCTGTCTCATTCTACAGCAAAAGAAGCAGTTCCTTGCTTTGTAGCTCTCTGCTGTATAGCACCTTGCTCTCTTTCCCCATCTGGGAGCCTGGACCCAGGTGTGGAGGAGGAGGTGAAGCAAACCATCGGGAAAGGTTCACCCCTCGGGGAGGATGTCTCGCATGAGTTCTCAGAATAAACATTCTGTTTCTGTTGTGTGCTGCTGTCCTCCTGCAGCAGGACAATGTGCCTAATCTAGGCATGATAGAAAACAAAATGCACTAAGGAGACTAAGGGAAAGAACCTAAAAAGACCCTTAAAATAAATTTTGGGGATAAAGTATGGTACTGCTACCCTTTCAGCTGTGGTACCCTCCCTGCTTAGGGTGGCTGGAAGGGCTCTGTGCAAGAAAATGCTTACAGCAAACTTAGAAAAACCCCCTAATATTCCCATCAGCTCTGACAGTGACTTTCTTCTGGTCTTGACTCCAGCCAGGTCTGTTGCAGAACATATTAGATTGTTTAGCCTGAAGAAAAGGAGGCTCATGGGAGACCTGCTGGCTCTCGACAACTCCCTGACAGGAGACTGGAGCCAGGTGAGGTCAGTCTCTTCTACCAAGGAAAAAGTGACAGGACAAAAGGAAAGACTTAAGTTGTGCCAGGGAAGGTTTAGGTTGCACATGAAGAACAATTTCTTCCCCTCCAGGGTTGTCCAGACCTGTCCCAGGCTGCTCAGGGCAGTTGTGGAATCCCTGTGATCCCTGGAGGCGTTTCAAAGGCATGGAGCTGTGGTGCTGAGGGACATGGTTTAACAGTGACCTGTCAGTGCTGGGTTAATGATTTGACTTGAAGATTTTAAAGGTCTTTTCCAATCAAAATGATTTTATGAGTCTATCTGGGTTGGCCTTGTGCAGTGATGACTCTTCAACAGCCCTACAACAGAACCCTACTGCTCTGATCTTTCATCGACCACGTGGGGCTGACAGTGCCATAACCCAGAGAGAGCAGGAGGCAGTTCCAGCCCAACTGGGCCCACTTGAGGGATGCTGTGCATAGCTGGAGACAGAGTCAAAAGCTGGAGCCAGCACTTTCAAGGGATGTTTGAGGGTTTAGTGCAATCCATCAGCAGAGCCCTGCCACCCATCTGTAGACAGTGGTCCTCTCTCAGACCCAGGAGCACAAAAAGAGTCCCCACTATTGCAAGGGAAAAGGAGTTTCTACAGCTGGCATAGTTTGAGTGTTGTGGGCCTGGGAACACTAATTGGCCTTAATTACCCAATTATCCCCATCTGGGCTCCCCACCCACACACCCAGCAGCCCCAGTTAAATTCAAGCCTCATGGTCCTCTCCTCTTTTCAGTTCTGTTGTGAATGGTTTTGGTTCTAGCCCTGATTAGTCTTATTGGCTGAACCTTGGAGCTGTCTTCCCTCTTTTTTTCTTGGACTGCTGATAGTCCTGTATTCCTCATTGGCCTAGTCATATCTGATTCCTCAAGGGTCTGCCAATACCTGGACACTGCTTTGTCACTGGTTTTCCTCTCAGTAGCAACCCTATTCTTGCTACTTTTTCACACTGAGGATCATCTCGAGGGCCATCAAAGAAGTTCCAGCATCATGTGGAGTGCCTGAGGAGAACCCTGGTGAGTGTTTCCCATCTCCTTTAGGAAGAAAGAAGGGTATGTCCTGGAAGGGTAATGAGGCAGAGGACAAGCAAGCACAACTGTGACTCCAGGGCAGGTCTTTAACCCAACCTTCTTTATTTTAGTCTCTGGTTTAGCCATGCACCACATCCCCTAGCATGCAGGACTGATGTGTGTGGCAAAAAAAAAAAAAAAGCCCCCAGATCCACAGAGCTGTCTATAACTTCTGCGTGCACTGGTTCTTTGAACTCCTGAGCTGCAGCAAGAGCACTGCCCCCACTTAACCACCAGTGACTTCCCAGGAGAGGCAGCCCATCATCATCTGGAGTCCCTCCTGCCCATGCCTGTGACTTCCATTTGCCTGATGCTTTGGTTTTTTTTTTTTCTTGCTTTGGATGCAACTGTGTAGTGCAATTGCTGGGAATACAGGGCTGGGTGAGGGAAACTTCTGGGTTTGTTTTGTCAGCTTCAGGGCTGACATCTTTCTGGTGGTACCTGTGGGCACTGCTGTAGCTGTCGGGGGCAGTCCAACATAATGTGGGAAAGACCACCTTGTGCTATAAAAAGTCTATAGATTCTAGAGCTCTAGAGTCTGGATCCTCCAGGATATGTTGGGCCTGTCCCTCAGACAAAGGATGTAGCTGTGTACATGTGGGGGACTGAGCCCTGGAAGCACAGTGAGGCCACCACCAGTCCTGTAGATGCCCGTTGTGTATCTGGCCAATCCTGTGTTGGTTGCAGACCCTGCAAATGTCCACACACAGCTGGAAATTTCACCAGTGCTGTCATGGGAAGGGGAAAATTTGCTCTGGCATTCTGAAGGGGTGAAAAAAAAAAAAAA
>JAOEGS010016149.1:144895-156068 GCA_025447755.1 Corythornis vintsioides
CTGGAAATTTCACCAGTGCTGTCATGGGAAGGGGAAAATTTGCTCTGGCATTCTGAAGGGGTGAAAAAAAAAAAAAAAAAATACTTTCCCTAGCACAAACCTTTAGCCATTGAGCATTTCTCTTGCACTTGCCCCATTTCCAGTTAAATATGATTGACCTCCTCCCAGTTTTCAAGGATATAAGAGGGTTACATTCAGTATTTGGGCTGTGCTCTGGGTGGGAGGGGGAAGGACCCAGATCTGTTGTGATGCTGCCTGAGGGGCTTCTCAAGTGTCAGCCACTCAGGGATGTAAATGCTGCATACATCACGTTATTTAGAATTTGGATCATCTTCTTTTGATCTCATATTTGTGTCTTTTTCAGGGCTCTGAATCTGTTTATGCACCCCACCCCCTTCATGTCTGTCTTTCTTTCTTTCTCCTTATAACTCTAATCATCCCTTTTAGCTCCTAAAGATAGGACAATGTTGTGATAAGGGAAAAGTAATTTTGCAACTTGACCTAAAAATGGGCATGTTTGGATTCAGTCAGCTCTTGGAATGCAGCTTCATAATTAGACACAACTTCCAAAAGTCCAAATCTGGACTTTTCTCATGCTGTGCAGAACACTAGGCAACCCTTGAGATGGTTGGTGCCTGTCCCTCCCCTGCCACTAACACTTGGCACTGGGGCTTTGTGTGACGTCCAGGAGCCAATAAGAAGGGTGGGGTGGTGGTCTGATATGCTTATGTTGGCTTTGATGGCTTTAAGGAGTGTCATGGCAACAGTGTTAGCTGGATAATTAATATTGCACACGGGATTATAGTGCAGGCATAGAAGACAGTGCTTTAAATACATCAAATAGCCCCTCTGCCTGAGCCTGCTTTCCCAGTTGGGTGGGGAATGCTATATTTCAGGATCAGCAGAGCCATGGGAAAGGTCAGAGGACCTATATCCAGTGCTCTATCTGGCCCTATTTCTAGCACAAGGCTTGCCTTGTGGACACAGCCATCAAGCCTGTTGAAAAGGAGCAGGGCACAGCTTTGTGCAGTGGGTCCTGAGCTCCCACACAGATAAAAGAGTGGGCTGTCAAAACAAAGAAGCTCTCTGGGATGTGCCCTGCAAAGCAGGAGCTGCAGGTAAGGGGGCATGTGCAGGTGGTAGAAGCAATGACATGGTTTTTTTGCCTTTCTTGGAGGCTGATGGTAGATATCTAGCAGTGTAGGGGGGAAACTTTTGTGGGTGACAGGATAGGAACATGCTGAAAACCCCCTTCAACAACTGTTCATCCCCACCAGTGGTCTATGTGGGAGTCTGCTCTGTTCTTACAGATCAAATGCACGAGCAGAGGCAAGTTCACAACTCCTGCACCTTGCAGCAGCATTTTAGAGTCTGCAGTCTCAGTCTCACTGAGCCAGACACTGGAGAAGCACATCAGGGGCGGGACACAATATTGTGAGTCTGAGGACAAGCACCTTGCTTCCTTCTGCTTGGGTTCCTTCCCAGGCTGGACACAGCAAGGAAGACCAGCCAGCTGAGTACAGTTCTGCATGGAGGTAGCTGCCCAAGGTTAGCACTCTTCTGGTCCTGTTCTTCAGTCCCTGGTGGGGACAGAGCCCAGGTGACTTAAGCCACCCTTTGCAATACATTTAGCTCCCAGGCTCACCTTGTTCTCTCCCCAGTGTGGTCCTGTGACAAGCCATGGTCTGGATGCCCAGGTCTTACTTTTCCTTCTCACCATGCATGTTCATTGTGGTTGCTGTCACAGCTAATGTGTCCAGGGATGCTGGCCTCTGGTCCCAAGTGAAGCTGATTTCCTGTCAGACTGGTCCTCCCTCTTGTGCTGGCACCTAGCAGGTCAAAGTCCCTTTTGCTTTCCTTGTCTTTCTCCTGGACAACCTTGGAGGCAGGGTTGGGATGCTTTCTGTGGGCTGGTGTGACATTTGGTGCACTGCTGTCTGTGAAATTCATTCAGTGCTGTCAGTGTTATGGGCACAGGGGCCAACCTGGGCATGGACCTGTACTCCTGTAGCAGATACCTTGTTCAGACAGCACACTTTGCAATCTATTTTCTGATCTAGCACCAAAAGAGTCCTTGTACCTTTTCCCCTACCTCTGACTTCACATTTATTCCATGGCACTTACATTGGATCTCCCACCTGTACAGCCATGAACTCAGTGAAACTAATCCTGTAGAAGTAAAAAAGGCACCTTCAGTCAGATCTCTCTCAGATCTTATGATGCTAGACTGGAAGAAATGCACAGTGAGATAGCACCCATTGGTATGTCAACATTGAACATTTCAAAAGGCAGTGGACATTCAGAGCAACTCCCCCACCCTACCAGAACAAGGGTGCTCCTCCAGCAGGGAGAAGCAATGGTTGGGGGGCAGGTATCATAAAAAAGCCCAAAACTAAATTACTCCTGAGTCACGGTGTCTGTGCAAGCAGCCCCTGCTTCTCTAATAGTCTCCTGCTTTGCTCTCTTGTTTTACAGTCTCTGTTGCTTGTCTTTGCTTCTGGACAGCTCACCCTGACCTCTAGATGCTTCCTCCAGATGAAGGTGCTCTGTTGCTCTGGAGGATGCAGCGATTTCAATTCCTTTCCAAAGTAAACAGAGCAACAGCAAAGGATGAGGAAAAAGCTGGATTTCCTCTCTGGTGCCCAGCCAGGGCCTTTAACTGAAGACATCACACACAATCCCTGTAGTGAAGAGTGAACAAACAAAATGAGCAGCTCTGCTGGTCATTAAGGCAGCGTAGGTGTTGGCTCATATAGGAAAGTCAACCTCCCATTGCAGTGGGGAGCTGTTAACTGGAATAGCAGTGGCCTGTGATAAGTGGAGTGAAGGAGGAAAGGAGGGAATGTTAGTGATTGTAATTGTAACTGCAGTAATGAGGAGCTTGGGAGTGGGGCTGATAAGCAGCTAGATAACAGGCTAATGAGCAGGATGGCTGTAGTCTGTCAAAGGACTAGGTAAGGTATCTGCACGACCCCTCTGGTATTGTAGGAGAAGGAAGTGTGCACCAGGAAACAGCCAAATATAGCATTTAAAAGATGTATAGGATGAACCGAGCACTTAATGCTGATAATAATTGGAGCTTGAGGGTGTGCTTAGTGTATGAATAAAGTAATTAACCAATTAAAAATGCACAAGAGACACATGATAGAAAATGATAACCAACAGGAAAATGATTGATGCCCTGTACAGGGAGCTGGAACACTCAATGTATGTTATTAGGAGAGCTGCCTGGGCTCTTCAGATACCGGCACTTGTAGACCCACTGGGTGCTCTTTGATCACTGGTCTACAGTGTTGTACTTACCACCTGCTGTGCTGCCTGTGTGATAAATTGCCTGGAATTAATTCAACCCCCCTGTTTGCAAGAAGCATACTCTAGAAAATGTGTGGTATCCACATTGGTTGGCTTAGAAATGGCCAAGCATGTGGCAGGGCCCTGGGAGGCATCTGCTTTCCAGAGAGAGGGGATGCCTGAAAGGAGAAGTGGCCAGCACCATGTGGCACAACCAGAAGTCCCCAGATGAGTGTGTGGGGGGGTGTTAATCTGGTGATTCATTATTGCATTATCCTTCACTAGCTTGTTTGGGTTGGTATTTTTTTAAGACCCCAGAAACTGTCATAAGGTTTCATTAACTTTCACTGCCTTATCCTGAAGATGATCTGCACCACTTGAATTTGTGTGCCTTCTGGATGAGCTCTGTGACAAAGTTCTTGTCGTAAGATCGTAATTTTCTTTCTTCTCTAGATCCAACACACTGAAAGTGCAGCTGCTGTGGTGTGGAAGTAAATCAGGGCTTCTCCTGTGGGCTGTAGGACCCTTCACTTGTTGCAAAGCTGGGAAAGTGTTAGGGAAGAAACACTTCATTGTGGGAAGGGAAAGATTTAAGTGACTGGATGTCACCCTGGAGAGCCACATATTATTCTTGCCTCTGCTACAGCACTCCCATCTGATAGCTCTACGGAGTCCTGTGCACCAGATATTTCAACTGGTGATTTCTGATGTGCTCCTCATTTCCCAGCATCTGGCTAGAGACCCTACTACTTGAGTTGTTTAAAGCTGAGTGGTTGCACTACAGCTAAAGTCAGTGGGAACCTTCCTCTGAATGTACAAGCCTAGGGGGTGGGAAAAAAAAAAAAAGAATTAGCAAGAAAACAAACAAAACAAAAACAAACCAAGACAAAAATGCAACAAAAACCCGGGACCAGGTGTCTCAGACTGGATATCTAAAACTAATGGATCTATTTAATCTTCATAAACCCCTTCACAGTACAGAATCTTGTACAAATGAGTTCTTGAATGTCTGTGAAGCACTCAGATACCAGAATGATTAGTTTCATAGCAAAGCAGATGAGGACATTAATATTTCTGTGTTTGTTGCAGGCTTAGGACAGTGGGCAGTAAATAAGGTAGTAAGCTGCATGCTGCAAAATGAGGAGAAAACAAAATATGAGGCAGGTGCTTGCTCAGGAAGCACCAGACATGTGCAAGCAGCATCACTTTGAGCTGTTGGCTTGGTGACCTCTGCTGTTTTACGTCTGGGGTTTGCTCCATGTTTAAGGTATTTATTTGGATGGCAAGCAACCAAATCCTAGCTAGTCCTGGCCTTTGTCCCTGCCATACTGCTGGTAGACCAGGGATGAGAGTCATGTCCTTGGGAGGCATTGGTGGCAGCAGAGGCTGGGATTGTGAGGGCAGGGTAACCACAGATCACCAGCTGATGGATGCCTGGTCAGTCTGGAGCCACCTACAACTGCTTTGGTGCCCTCAGAAAAGGTGAGTTTTGTGGTAACTTGGCAGAGGACAGAGGGTCTGTGAGTTCTCGGGGAAAGTTCAGGCCAGAGAAACTCATAAACCCGCTTTCCAGTTCTGGGGAAAAAAAGAAACATGAGCTTTAATTATTTCAGCTTATCAACATGGACCATTGCAAGTCTTCAGCATCTCACCTGCTCTGCTGCACTCCAGACAGCAATTCCCCTTCTGAGACAGGAGTTGCTGCCAGGGCTCCTTCTCCAGGAGAAGCACAAGCTCCTGACATGAGGCTCGAGCAGGTGGGTCTGTCATGTTGCCTCTACTGCTGCTGAAGTGCAGCAGTGGTGGCTGAGGTACCTGCTTTACAGGAATGCTGTCTCCAGGGGTGTAGGATTCAAGAATATGCACTACACTGCTTCAAGGGCTTTAGGAGGAGTCCAAACTTTGCTTTCTTTTCTCATGTCTCATGGACTGTTTTACATGTCTTGGTATATGCAACAAATATTATTTTATACTAATATAATTATTTCATACTAATATACAATAGTATATAGATGTATGTGTTCTACCAGCTCTTTTATAGGCCTAATCAATAGCAAGGTGCACTGTCTGTGTCTCCCTGAATGTGAGCCTCTCTTGCACTGCTGGAATTGAGCAGCAGAGCTTGCATCCCAGGAGGGCAACAGTTAGCAGGTAAGCCCTTCCCCCAAAGCCACACCATCCTGTCTAGAGCAAGGAATTGCCAAGCTGTGATTCCCCATGTCTGCATCCACGGGGAGGTGGAGAAAACATCCATCTTCTTATTCTCTTATCCTTTTTATTCTGCTGTTTTGCCCTGTTTCTTACCCTTTTTATTCTGTTGTTTTGCCCTGCTTGTCGTCTTACTGCATCTCCTTTCATCTTTCTTTTTCTCTCTACCTTCTTTCGCTGTGGAGATGGTCAAATTATTGACTCAAGGCTGTTTATCTGAATGTTTCAACCATCGGCCCTTGAGTCTTCTTACAATATGTCTTGAAGTATTGAATCATTTTTATGAGTTTATTTCTAATGGTTTATTAATCAGTTTCCTTCGGCACAGTAGAGCCTGTAGGGTGACCTCAGACTGTGTGGAGCAGCAAAGGACTCAGTTAAAGGACACTCTACCTTGGGATATGACATACCAGCTAAAGAATGGGATTCTTCTTGCCTGCATGATTAAATGCTGTAAGCACATCTGCTGCCACTGAAAACACACTTCCTTACACTGTCAGTGAATGAGTTTGGTCCCTTGAATAAATGAGCCTAAGCTCTGGACTCGAAATCCACGGCTTATGAGCATGCTGCAGATATTAGTCACATTGTTTAATGCAATACTGGAAAGCTCTTGGATGCTACAGTGACAAGCACAGTGTGAGCACTTGTACAAACTAGAACAAAAAAGCTTCTTCCTGCAAGCAGTCATGAGCAGGCTTAATGTAATTCGGTTCCTAGCAGAGAGGAAGTCTGCCCGACCCACTCATTTTCTCTCTCCCTCTCTATTGAATGAGTTTGATATCTATGTTATTGAAGAAAAGTCAAGTCGAAGAGAAGAGGTTTGTATTTGCATCCTGATTCAGAAAATCGCTTGAGAACGTACTTAACTTTAAACCCTATCGTTAAGAGCTGAGCATTTGCACAAGTGCTTTGTTTTACAGGGTTTGGGGCCCAGATCCAAGGAAAAAAACCATATAAATATCTGAGGTACTTCAAGCAGTGCTGGGGGAAAACTTGCACATCTAATACGAAATAGGGTCTTTCCAGAATCCTATTCAGGTTGCCTCAACCAGGAAGATGCCTCTACCCACTTAACTTGATGCTAAAATATTGTTGTTTCTTTTTTTGCCCTAACAAAGCCCGAAAGGTCCTTGTCCCTGCAGAGCTGAGCACTCCAGAGCTGAGGGGATCCAGGTGAAGTGACATCCTTTGGGCCCTCCTCAGGGCCTGTCCAGGACATCAGCAGCCCCACAAAATGTTCCTTCGATGGCAAGGGATGCAGGTAGGTGTCACATCTGGAGGACAGCAGGGTGTGCTGCTAGGGGAGGTGGGATCCTTCTCAGCCTGCCTGCTGGTGAGTGCAGCACAAGGGCAGAGGGACAGTGCTCTGGGGCATCCACTGCAGTTATAGGCTATGGCTCCGTAATGAGTCATGTCGTGTGATTATATGAGATAATACAATTGCACTGTTAACATTAAGAATAGCCATGAATGTTCTTGTGAGAGATAATGAGGTTTTGAGAGACTTGGAAGCATTTTGTGGGTACCTGGGGGGTGGGGTGTTTCACTGCTTGGACTATTTCCCTGCACAGGCTTTCCCTGACTTGAGGTCAGCTACTGTGTGGCAAGACAGGCACATTACCTGCAGTCTCCTGCTCACAGACCTTTTCATCTAAACCAACCAACATTCACCCCCCTTCCCATTTGCTGTCCCTTGCCTGATGCATTCAGCTGGTTCAGCCCAAAGATGGGACACATAAGGATCCCTTGCCAGAGTGCACCTTGATTTGCATGTCCTGAGGCATCTCAATGTGGTACTGCTGGGGATCACCCAACCCTGCTGCCCTTTATGAGGGGGAACCTGATCCAGAACATCTCCCAGGGATGCTGCATCTCACCCATATATAGG
Organism: Corythornis vintsioides; assembly: GCA_025447755.1. Classification (NCBI taxonomy): domain Eukaryota; kingdom Metazoa; phylum Chordata; class Aves; order Coraciiformes; family Alcedinidae; genus Corythornis; species Corythornis vintsioides. Next base: position 152,286 of record JAOEGS010016149.1, read on the forward strand.
CAGTGTCCAAGCAGTTCCCACGGGGTCCAGCTCTGCAAGGAGGAACAGATTAAAAATCTCCATTGTGAAAAATGTCAATATTTACATTCTCCAAGTTAAGTTGTTCTTTTTACAACTTTCTCCCATAAGTGCCTGTTATAGTGTTTTGAAAAGACACGGACCTAAGAGCAACACAACCAGGAACTGACAGAATTAATAAAAGAGAGGCTGGGACTTATGAAAATAAGATGATATTAACAAGATAATTATCTCTCATCAAATTAGTCCAGAGGGAGCCGAGCCAAGCTCTACTCAGTAGCCTGGAAGGAAAGGAACTGGCAGGGGAAGCTATTTGTATAACAACAATAGAAACACTCTGCCCTTCTCTAGGAAAGGGCTCGGAGCAGCGAGACACCACTGTGATAAGCACTTTATAAACGCAGATAGAGGGAACCTTTTGTATGAGAAGCTCGGAGCAGTTTCCACCGAAGAGCCGCAGCTCTGCAGCCTGCTGTGGGAGGCTGGGACCTGAGGAAGGACCTCGTCTCCCAAAGGCAGCAGCAGCACCAGGGCTTCACCAGTTAGCTGTGCAGCCCATCCACCCTCACCTTGGTTTTTTTCCCATGCTATTGTCTCTCCTTTTTTTTTTTTGTTTTCTTTTTTTTTTTTTTTTTTTGGTTTTTTTTTTTAATCTTTGCTCTTCCAAGACCCACAGAATTTGTTTCCATCCTGTGCCTACCTGTGTTGAGCCTCACTGGAGCTCTCACAGTGATCTAATCTTTTTCTTTTTTTTTTCTTTTTTCTTTTTTTTTTTTTTTGTTATCATCTTACTCTTTTAACAAAGCAAAATGACTCAGTGTAACAGGCTGTGCTAACGCACACGTCTAATCACGACGGAGCTGAGTGACCTGTGGGCGATTCCAGGGAAAGCTCTCCCGGTAAATACGGCAGCGTGAGCTAGTCCAACCGCCCTGCCCCTCCCTACGCTGCCCTCCCCCGAGCCCTCCCTCCCCGGCAGCTGCACCCATCTCAGCCCGGAACGCAACGGGGAGATCTCGGGATGCAATTCAGAGGGTTTTCTAGTCCCGCAGCCAAGCGTTTCCCAGCATTGGACCCTAAATCCAGTTCTCTCCTGATGGGGGAAACCCCGCACAAAATATCCTTCTCCCTCCATTGAACAAGCTCTGGCAGAGTTCATTAAGCTCATGTATCCCTGCGATTTCTCAACCTCTCAAAGCAAAGGCTTGTGTCTGTAATTCCAAACGCCACGCTGTATTTAGGCATTTGAAGTAACTTAATTTTCATTCTTTGTTGCTGGTTTTGTGGCAGCAGCTTCCCTCTCACTGTAAAGCACTACAAGGCTTTTGGTGCACTCCGTTTCGTAACCTACCTCAAAGCAACTGACTTTTTCTGCTCCCCTAGATGGCAACTTAAGACAAGCATTTATCCATCGGAGAGCGGCGTGGCTCGGGGAACGCTGCCTGGGCAGAAAGGCGTGGGAGTCGGAGCAGATGATGGACTGAATTTTGATTAACGCCGTATGATGCTGCTGCGAACCAGACAAATGTCAGGTTGGGCCGTATTGTGGGTGAGCCTTCTGCAAGGATTTCTCATCGCTTCCCTCTCAAATGGGAAGGTTAAGTCTCTGCCTGTTTTGCTTCACTAGAAATGTCATGGAGCCACAAACCTAATTAGACTCTTTACTGTGCCTAAATGCTTCTGGAATTCAGATCCGAGCTCTGCTCCTGATCTCTATCTCCAAGAGGTGCCCAGGAACCCCAGCCTTGGCTCCTACAGGCAATGGGTGGTGTTTGGACTAGGGGCTGGGATGTCCCACATGGGAGGCAGAGGACAGGGTCCCACAGAATGTCCCATCAGGTTTTCTAGGTGAATCTCTGCTGGCAATATCTCCCCTTGTTCTACCTACCATTTATTCTGCTCATCCTTGTTCTCCTGTTCCTGCCCTATCCTGAGCTGGTGAGCATCCTACAGGGGTGTGCATGGGTTAGTTGTGGAGCTCCACCTTTGGAACAGGTGCCCTGAAAGGTCTTTGAGAATGGAGCATAGGCAGTTTTTCCAGGTAGACCCTGGGCTTACAGAGCAAAAGCCTCAAGCAGCAAGCTTTGGTTAAATGTTTAAAATGATGAGGTTTGTGTAGGTCCTCATGGGAAAGCCAAGGGCCAGAGGAGCTTGCAGAGCAGCAGGAGGGTGACAGGCATTGGGCAGACACCTCTGTGGGGATGCATGGGCATTGTGGTGAGGACAAACCCATGGGGATGCATGGGCATTGTGGTGAGGATGATGTTACAGTGCTGCCCTGCCAGGTGTTGTACAGATGCAGAAAGGCAGGCCCAGATGAAAATCTTGCTTCCTGAGAGCCCAGCACTTGCCATGCTGGCTTGGAAAGGCAGGAGACTTGGTGGTTGTGCCACCAGCTGTTGTGACCTCAACTGCTAGTACCGGGTGGCTGCTCCTTCTCTGTGTGCCCTGGCTGAGCACGTCGTAGCAACCTTTGCTGCAGAGTGCTGGCCCTAGTAAATAAATGTATGTCATGGAGCGAATGAATGAGCAAATGAGTCAATGAAGACTTTTGGCTTCTTCTGGCTGTGGAGAAAGCCGTACTCTCCCCATGCGCCAGGCTGCTGAGGTCTGCCAAGTGCAAAGCCATCTGAAAAAAAAAAAAAAAAAAAAAAGAAAAAGAAAAAAACAACCAACGGGAGAACAACTCAGTGAGCTAGAAAATGCCTGGACTGTTGTGTGAAATTCCACTGCACCAGCCCTGTCACTCCTCCTCAGCCTTGCACCCAGCTCGGCCTTTGATGGGCATCTCTCGTATTAATTAAAGGTGACAGGGTGAGGGGAAAACAATAGGGTGGGTCTCTTGGACTTCCACCCCAGCCACCTTTTTGGTCTCAGCTGCCCCTTTGCTCCGTCTCCTGGCGAGCTGCCAGACACTTGCCACTGAGATCACAGAAGGGGCAAGAGGCAAAATGTTTGGTGCCACTTCCAATTAGTAAATTATTTTATCTTCTGTTTCCTAGCTCTAAATCTGTTATGGCGGCTGTAAAATGCCTCCCTTGGCTGCCTAGATGGATGCACAGGATATTTTTTTAATTTGAAGGAGGAAAAAAAACCCCACATCCTGTTTCTAACCCAAAGTGTTCTCATCTCTTTTCCCTGCACAGTCTCTAGCCCCCAGCCCTGCCAGAGCTCAGGCAGCAGAGAGCACTGGGAAACCTGCCTGCCGAGGCACGGTTTGTGTGTTAGTGTTACAGTGTGGGTAATGATCCCCTGCAATAATAACTGCCTGCTGGCTCCCCAAGGAGAAATCTGACCTGACACGGGGAGCACTGCTGGGGGAACCCCCCCGGGGAGCTGGGCTGCAGGAGAGACATCCTGGCTCCCTCCTCCGGGGGAGCAAAAACCTGTCATGGTGCATGGGTTGTGCGTGTGCTGATGGGACAGGGCTTAGTCCCAGGGCATTATCAGCTTGTACCTACCTCCCCTTCAGACCCCATGACAGCACCAATCCCAGGCCTTGGAAGATGAGAGCAGGAGCAGGCTCATTGCAAAGACTAATGGAGTTGTTTGCAACTGGAAGCTCTGATGAGCACGGCTATTGACTGAGACGGGAGATGGATGTTGTGTGACTGGGCAGGGGAGTGAAGCTAGACCCAGATTTTAAGCTGCAGCTTTCTTGAGGGGCTGCAGGTGGGTTTGAGCCCCTCCTTTCCCCCCCCCCCCCCCCCCCCCCCCCCCCCCCCCCCCCCCCCCCCCCCCCCCCCCCCCCCCCCCCCCCCCCCC
>JAOEGS010016150.1:0-13829 GCA_025447755.1 Corythornis vintsioides
CTGTGGCCTCCTCTGGCCCTGCTCCATCAGCTCCATGTCTCTCCTGTGCTGAGGGCTCCAGAACTGGATGCAATACTGCAGGTGAGATCTCACCAGAGCAGAGTAAAGGAGCAGAATTACTTCTCCATCTGCTGGCCACACTTCTCCTGATGCAGCCCAGGATGCAGTTGTCCTTCTTGGTTGTCAGTGCACACTGCTGGCTCATGTCCAGCTTCTCAGCCACCAACACCCCCAAGTCCTTTTCTGCAGAGCTTATCAATTCCAGGCTGGATGGATAGTGAGGGTTGTTCCGACCCTGGTGCAGGACTCTGCATTTAATCTTGCTGAACCTCATGAAGTTCAGCTGGGCCCCCCTCTCCAGCCTATCCAGAACCCCTTGTTTTATTATGTGGCACCAAAGCCTGTGCTGTGTTGTAATCCACAAGCAATGACTATTTTAAGTCCATGTGTACTCCCATTGGAGACATCACTGTCAGTCAAGCAGTATACACATCATCTACAGAGTCTGTAGCATTCAGTAACTGATTTACTGGTGTTATTAGTTTAGCAGCCACCACTATGTGTCATCATAACCAACACAAAGAATAATGTTTTCCAAATATCAAGACCATGATGTTCTGGAAGAAAAGCCAGCTCCTTCAGCACACACCAGTCACTTTGAAAAATGTAGCTAGAAGTAGTACACAAAAAAGTTCCCTTCTGAGAACACCTTAAAGGAGATGGAAATGCGAGAAAGACTGCCCCTACAGCTGGCCTTCCACATGCTAACAATGCCCCAGGAGCTCAGTAACAGTAATCCATATCTGTTTCTTAAGGAAATTGGGAACATTTATCAGGTAGCAAAGAAGCAGATTAAATTCACTGTTCAACTGAACCACCCAAAAGTGAAGCATTATTCATATTATTTAAATAACCTGAATTATGAATAAGAACAGGTTTTAATTTGATTTTATACTGGAACAAACACTATACCCTTTGGAGTAATAAACTTATGGATAAAAATTTTGTTATAAATGATAAAATGATTTGAGTTGGAAGGAACCTTATAGATAGATCATCCAGTTCCAACCCCCATGCCATGGGCAGTGACACCTCCCACTAGACCAGGTTACTCAAAACCTCATCTAACCTGGATTTGAACACATCCCTCAGCAAGCTGTTCAGTGTCTCCTCTGCCCTCACAGTGAAAAGCTTCTTCCTAACTCCTGATCTGAATCTCTCCTCTTCCAGGTGAAAGCCTTCTCTTATCAAGACCTCATAAAAAGTCCCTCCTCAGTTTTCTTGCAGGCCACTCTCAGATACTGGCAGGCCTCCTCAGAACCTTCTCTTCTCCAGGCTGAACAACCCCAAATCCCTCAGCAGGGAGGTTGGGCTAGATGACCTCAGGGGTCTCTTTCTACCCAGACATTGCTATGATTCTACAACTGCAGCAGATGTTTCTTAGCTGTAGACTTTGTATTGTCTGGGTTTTTTGTTTTTTGGTTGTTTTTTTTTTTTAAGATATAATATGATGTAAAGTCTGAAAATTCTGTTTGGCTGGTATAGCTCCTGCACTCAAAGGGGAATCTGACATATATAGCTTCCTTTTTATTAGATTTGTTACTTTTTATTGATGTTAATTAGCACTTCCCTGCAGTCAATAATTTATATCTTACAAAACATTGGAAAATAACTCATTTGAAGGTTGTTTGTCCTATCTTAACACTTACCAGGGCACAAAGACCAAAAGCAGCCCAAATACTGTAACAATCATGTCCAAACAATGTTTAATGTCACTAAGAGGGTCCCATATACATCTTCCCCATGGTGAAACAGGCACCTCAAATGTCTGACAAACAGAAAAAAACCTTTTGTCCACCATGGAAAGGGAAAGGGAAAGGAAAAGGGTTTTTTTTCTGTCCTCTCCCTGCCCCAGTTCTCTCTAGCTGCACAGGAGTTACCTGTTGTTGAGCAGACAGCTGGAATTACAGGAAGACAACTCCAACCCTTTTCAGAAGGCAGCTTTCCAAAGCAAACAGTCCTGCCATTTGCAACCTCTTACAAATACAAATCCCCATCCTTTGAAAGATTTCAACCACTTTTCCATTTCCCCAAGTAACCTAAATCAACCTTCCTCCTTTTAGCACATCTGAACTCCAGCAGTTTGCACCAGCAGAGGATCTGTCCTCTTGGTAAAACAAAAGCTCAAGACTTGAAATACTGGGTATGAATGGTGATGTAGCTGTGTAGGGAAGAGCAGTTCCACAACACACATGATGACATACATTAGGTTGATTTTATTATTTCTGAAAAAGAAAAGCCTAGTATTATTCTTCAGTCATTTTTAATGCTGGTACCTTTGGTCATTTCTAACATCACCCTCCCATTATCTCCTGAGTCCTAAAAAGATGAGAGTTACAGTTCATTACTTTTGAAAAGTCAGTGCTTTTCAGAAGCACTAATTTCAAAATCCAGCAGCTTCTTCAGAATACATTTTTAAAAAAGAGAATATTTTTGAATACCCCATAGAATTAGGGATTCCATATTTCTTTTCCTAGTAAATGGCACTATTCCCTTCCTGGAAAAAGTATGCAATCAGCTCTTTATTCCTATAAGGAGAATATTTATTCACTCATCTTCACTACCTATAAGTAAATAAATAAATAAATCTAATTTATCTATGCTATCTTTTCAGTAAGATGGACAGGCATTGGGTAAATCCTGTGTTATCAAAATGTTTTCTATTCAACATCTCAAAACACAAGGCAGACAATATAGGGTATATATATATGTATATATATGTGTGTATATATATATATAGGGTGGAGGAAATCTCACAGCAGTTTCCCCACACAAAATTTTATCACAACTTATTTTTTTCATGTAGTTATTGTTGAAGTATTTGTACTAAAAAGAAATTGTCTAAAAAAAAAAACAAACCCCAAGAAACAAAACCCAACAACCACCCAGCACCCTAGAACTAAGGTAGAGTTTGAGTTCTTAATGAACAGCAACAATGCCTGCTAAGAAAATACCTACTAAAAAGCAAGGGGCAGTGGAGAGCTTGTGGAATCTCCTCCTCTTGAGGCTTTCCAGACCTGTCTGGGTACATTTCTGGGTGATCTGCTCTAGTTTTGTCCTGCTCTGGCAGGTGGATTGGACTCCATGACCTTTGGAGGTCGCTTCCAACCCCTAACATTCTGTGAAAACTTTTCCACTTCATTTTCCTTTTTAAAGGAAGAAAAACTTAAATTCTGTTTATTCAAATTAGTACATGGATGTGCAAGTACATTGTATAATTCCTTAAATGTGTGAGGAGAAACAGCCCTTGTTAATATGACACAGGAAAGAGAAGTCATCCTCTTGTCAATAGGAGTGAAAACTGTTATGCTGCTGTTAAAAATGAACAACAAAAGAATTTTTCAAGTTTACCTCTCTGGAAGAACACAGGAACCAATTAATCTGCTTCTCTCCAAGCAATGATCTATAACAACCTACAAATATCACCTTCTTTCTGCCTGACACTTGAGAGAGACTGTGTGGTGTGTCGGGACCCTTTCAGCTCTTCCAGAATAATTAGGAAGGTGACGATTCAGCACAGAATTGCAAATTACCAGGAAACACCGATCTGCTGCAACAAATCCCAGTGGCAATTCAATAGGCAGCAGTAATCCTCTCCAGCTTTAGCTCCACTGGAGAATTTGAACATGCTAAATGATCTCATCTAGCCTCTGGCAGCCGAGCTGTTACTACAAACTTCTTCTTTGTTACTGTAAATTTATGCCTTAGACTATTTGACAGCTTTACTAGAGTCAGCTCTAAATGATATTTAATATTAGCCATGGTTATCTTCTAATGATTCAGTCCAATACAGATGAGAGGGTATCAGGTCAGCATTTAGATTTTGCTGCAGAAAAAAAAAGAACAATACACGGAGGAAAAGCCAAAATAGAGCAGTTGATTTTTTTTTTATTTTTTTTTTTTTAATGATAGAACATTGAGCTTGTGGCTGCCTTGGCTCTGGGGAGCCTTATGGGATGTGCAGGGCAGCTGAGTGGCTGCCACCCTGCTCAGGGCAAAACCTGCAAGGCACATTCATTACAACTGTCCTTTCCAAAGCATGGCATGTGTGCCTGGGATCCCCTCAGCACTTCAGGCTGGTAGGAAGTGTCTTTGGCAGCCTTCTGAGTAACAATAGCAACATGCCCAGCCCCTTCCCAACCTATTTTTTCCCTGAGAAAACCCTCACTTGCCTCAGAAAGCGAAGTGTTGCAGAGCCATTAATTTCTTCTTTGCTACCAGTGTCTCAAAGGTAACAGAGGATTTGCATCACTTCACCATGCCTGTGTTTGAACAGCCAGAGGTGTGAAATACAGCTTCACCTGCAGGTTTCAGCCATGGATATGCCCCTGGACACGTGGTGACTCCCACAGGGAGGTCACAACACACTCCAGTTCACTCTAAAGACAACACAGCCATGGGCTGCTGCTGGCTGAGAGGGGGGAGATCATGGCACATGCTGGAGCAGACTGCTTGGGCAACCACAGATCCAGTGACCAGCTACTAACAGTTTGTCTCTGGATCTTAGCTACTCTTCACAGCTTTAATTCCTGATATGTAAACTAACCTCATCAGTGGCTCAGAATTTCCCATTTACCCATGGAAAATACCAGAGCTTTTCTAGTTTTTCCTAGGGATCCAGAATAAGGGCACTGGCTTCAGCAGCACAACCACTAACAATGTCATCAGGGATTCCCAGGAAAAGTCAACAGCTGCCTCACTTCCAACATCATTCAAGAAACAACTGCATAGAGGAAAAAGAATCTCTGAACTGTGGTCACACAAAAGAAAACAAAATGAGGCATTACTGAGTTACTGTCATTTCAGCTGAATGAAGCCAACTGAGGCTTTTTCAGAATGAACTGGGTGACAGATCCCAGCAAGAAGCTGTTGTCACATTCCTGGATTCTAAATATGCTGTCCTTGGGAAAGAATTGAATGTTTTCTTGGCACAGCAAAGCACAGAGCTGAACTTACAGCTTACTTGCACTTAAAGATAACAGGCCCACTCAAGTGGTTGATGTTTACTTGGAGACAAGAGTGTTTCCTCAGATGAGGACAGAATTTTACTGAATTCCTGAATGCTACTCCAGGCAGCAATTGCCTGAAGAATCAGGTCCATAGCATTTTGGGGCACAGTTGAAAGCCCCTCCAAGTCAACAGGACTGAAGTGTGTTCTTGTTATTAAGGTTAAGCTGAAGCACTAATTGCTCTGTTTTTCTCTACAGGCTGATTCTAGACCTGCCATCCTTGATGAGAACTGGAAACAGCCAGTTCATAGAAACTCTTGAGAGAGGACCTCTCAGTTACTTCTAAATGTACCTGAAGGGTACCACCCTACCCTGGCTGGCTGACTGACATACCTTTAATTTGCCCTAGCTCTCCATATTGTTCAAGCCTTAATGACAGCAACTGATAACAGTAGGAAGTTATGCCTATGATCTCAGCTTTTGTGAATTAGCAAAAAGATTAATGATGGTAATTGGCTCTCTTATTTGTCCTTTGCAATAGGTGCATAAAAGAATGTGTGTCCTTAAACTGCAAAAATAGCATAGTCAACATTTATATTCCAGCATCATAAATTAAAGGCATTTCTGCTTAAGAAACACCAAAGAAAGCAATAATTTTCTAATAGTGCTGGAAAAGGAAACAGGGATCATCATTCACTTTGATATGTGAGATATCATTTATCTAGTGCAGACAGCCCTATAGTCCCATGATAGGTCAAGAGGAATAAAAGCATCTTAAAAAGGACTGTTTGTGATACAATATGGTTAGAAATCTAACACATCAGCAAAAAGGACAGAGTTTCAATCTCCCAAGTCAAAATGCTTCAAGAGGATGAAGCATTAGCAGAGACTGAACTTTTCATACCCCAGGATGGAGACTGCTTTGAACATGGTCTGGTCATTACCACTGAAGGATGATTACCAATGCATTAAATATTTTAAGCCTGTTAAAGTGGGCTTGATAACTGATCTGCATCTCATTCCACACCCTGAATCATTCATGAAAGGTATATTTCTTTGTGATTTCAATGATTGCAGTCATACATGAGTAGATTCTTAAATTCATCTTTTTCCCAATACCTTAGTTCTATTGACTTTTTGTAGGTGGAGGTAGATGCCAGAAACATAACTTCCCTCTTTTTCTGTCTAGGTACTTTTCCACTTATTCAGCTTGTAAATATTTCATGTACTTCTTCCACTGCACAAGAGGAGTTATAAAAAGAGTAAAATGGGATGGAAGAAGGAAAGCCAAGTGAGCTTAAATCAGACAGTGGACAGAGAAGTTAACTCCTCCATAATAGTCTGTGAGAGTCACTTGTCTTTGAAATACCTTTACTGTTTTGAAGTAGTTCTGCAGCACTATGTACAAGACCTGCTCTCTCAAAACCAAGTAATAAAAGAGCTTCTTTCCTGAGTAGCAAAAGTGTGGTCTTATAGTACCAGGAAAACAATCCTGTATCTGGATCTCTGCTGGTGGAACCCTAAGTTAGTCCAAGTCCCTCCTAACAGGTCTCAAATTATAGACCAGATTGAAGACCCAGGGCTGGAAGTGTTAATTAGACTAAGCTGTTGGATTGATACAGCAAATGCCAGGAGCACAGACAACAAAGGGTCAATTTAAAAAATAACCACTGCATAATCCCATTTTCAAACTTGATTTTGAAGCCAGAGTTAACTTCTCTAGACTCTTGCAAAAATTTAAGTTGTTCAAAAAGTTTAGAGACAAATATTCTCTTCAAATGCTTCATTTAAAGAAAATACTTGATAGGGAAAAAAAAAAAAGTTGCAACTTTATCAATAGGGCTAAAGAAATCCTGGACAAAAGTTAGTATTTTAAATTCACAGCAGAAACTGATCCAAATTTCCACCCCACTTAGAAGAGTTCAATTCTTGCTCCTATCAGGCACACATTGGATGGAGGATAGCTGCTCACTTCTGAGAACCAGTGGGAACACAGATCACTGGGATGTTACCTTTCCATCTATAGGAAAATGAGCAGAATTTGGTCCTATTCCTTTTAAACTGTATCAACAACTGCAAGACTGGTTTTCCTTCATAGGAAATTATGACAGCTGGCCACTAAGAAGTCTCACCAGTTGCACACTCTGCTTTTTGAGCAATCTGTCTGAAGCAGCATCACAGCAGTGAGCTAGTGGACATTCACCCCACTGAGTGCACTGTAACTCAACCACAGAGATACAACTGAACAGTGCACTGGTCTTTGTTCAAGAGGGCTTTGTTTTCCAGAAAGCAGAGGAAAGAGTGTTTAATTAGTTGCTCTACTCATTATTCATGCATTAATAAAGCACTTGAAAGATATAGTTTCATTACTCATTGACATCCAGTTTCAAAGGCCCCGTTGTCTCCCATGAATTCCAATGAATTGTGCAAAGTTCAGTCAGCAGCTTGGAGCAGTGGAGGCTGAGGAAGAGCCCTGGCTTTGTGCTCCATAGCCACCCTCAAAGCCCAGGCCCACAGCTTAGAGAAGTGGCAGTTTGCTGACTCCAGCTTGTAATCAAACACCAGAGCTTTTCAGCATTCCTCCCACCAGAGGGGGACAAGGTGGGAGTCTAGCCACACTTCCCATGCTGTTAATCACCATCCCAGGAGGGGGAAAATGACACAGAGCCACGCAGAAGGAAGTTACTGGATGCAGATCTCTTACCAGTCCCATTTTGCTCCAGGCTTTCTCCATGGAAACCCAGCCTCACCCATCTAGTGCAGTCCCAAGCTGCACATCCCATACTCATTTCTCTGCACAATAAACCAGATATGTTTTCTCATTTTTAAACAAGTTTTGGCTTAACAAACTAATATGAAAAGGACAGACAGAGGCAGTCTCTTCAAAAAGAGAATCAAAACCATATTACTTCAAACAGGCATTAAAAAATTATAACTGAAAATTCACTATTCACTATGAAGTCAATAAAAATCAGGCAAACTAACTCCTCCCAGCAAAACCAACTGGACTTTTCCTGTATGTTGAGTAGGAGAAATATCCTCTCCTGTCATCCTCTTAAAGTACTGACAGAGATGTCAAGTTAAATATATGAACAACTCATCCCAAATACACAAAATATGTTCAGGTAAACAAAATTAAAATGAGACATTTCACAATTGTACATTTTTCCCCCAGTGTGATTCACTCAGCACAGCTGATTGTACAGTTGTTTCTGTGTGAGCTGAATAACCAAGTTGATTGTCCTGACACTCTAGAATGAGACGAGTGATTTTTTGCATCACTCACCCAACTGTTCTGGTGAACATCATGTAGCTATTTGTACATTCCAGGACAAAACAATTACAAATCTGGGGTTGAAAGCTTATTTCTAGACAATATTAAGACAGGATGTTAAATTCTATATAAAAGCACTATTAAAAATAATTATTTTTGCAAACCTTTAGTTCCTCCTGAATTTTCTCCTCCTCCAATTTAGCAGCTTTTCGATCTTCTATTTCTATTTTCCATTTTTCTGCCACTATCCTGGCTTTTTCTTGAGCCATAGCATCCCTGAATTTCTTTGTAATTTCAGCCTCCTTTTGCCTCCTTCAGAAAAGAATTGGAAAAGAAAAAGAATTAAAAACATTATTTTTTTTAATTGAGGATCAGTTCATGCTCTCTGGTTACAACAAATAATTAGCATAAGATTTCATGTAAACATACAAGGAAAGAAATCAAATGTATTTCACAAGAGACCTGTCACAAATCAGATTTGAGGAAACTATCCAGAAAAACAGACATTTTCAATTTTTGGTAAGTGATTAATTAAAACAGCACCTTCTAAATTAGAGAAGTAATTCTTGGATGTCTGTGAGTCATACCCTATAGTTTTCATCCTTGGCTGAAAAAACCAGATTTTTCTGCCAGTCTAGCAAAGTATAATTGGGAATTTATTGTCTCTCAAATACCAATACAAATGTCTGCCAAGTTCTTGTAATAGATTGTTAGTCATGACAATGTAAAAGGGATTCAGAGCACAGGTTGAAGCTTTTAATCCCTGCTTAAATATGCAAACATGATAAGCAAGTAGATTCTCCTATGAAAAGGACAGACATAGAATAATCTGATATTTACACTGTCACTTTGCAGTGCTGCAGTACAAAAGGCATGAAGGTGGCCTGCTTCCTAACCACAGCATCAAAACACTGCTCCTTCTCTCCCAAAGCTGGGAGAGGCCCTACTGGAAACACCAGTTTGTGGAATCAGACCCTGAACTGCTGTGATGAAAATTAACACAAGCAATAGACAAATACAACTAACTTCAAAAAGGATTATTGTGGGTATAGATTGTGTGATACAAGAAACATTTCTAATTGAATAATCTCAAAGCCAGATTGTTTCATTTTTATTGATTTACAAACTGGTCAATGCTTTAGCAAAATTCCCCAAAAGGAAGAGGGTTGCTTCACTTTTTTTGTGAAAAGGAATTTTTGGTTCTCAGCATTCAATAAAAAACTAATTCCCCTTTTCACGTGCTCAGAAGAAATTGCCAAAACAAGGGAAAGCAAACGGTCACAAAACATACCAGTTTTATGTAATATAAAATATAAAATACCAGTTTTACCCACCACTACCTGCAGCCTTTCTACAAGGCCAGGTCTCCCATTATCCCAAGTGGACCCCAAATTCAGATTCTTAAATCCTCACCATAGTTCTTCTGCCTCCTTCTGTGCCTGCTGCCTGGCCCGTTCTGCTATCAGCTCCTCCGAGATCTGCTCGTAGGGTTTGTCACCCGGGGCTTCTCCCATCACCCAGACCCAGACCTCACCGTCCTTCCCCCGCAGCCACTGCACGTGTTTGCTGGCACCTGAAACACAGCAGCACAGCACGCTCAGAATACAACCCCCCTCCCAGTTCCCCCAGAAAGACAGACCAAAAGATGGGGAATTTGCATGTTAGAACATGAAGGTTGTCATTTACAAGTCAGAATAAAGCGTTACTGAGGGTGGATGAAATCTTCAGGTTTCACTGATCTGCCATGCTGGGGGGGAGAAAAAGGTTTGTACTCTCCAGATCACACACTCTTTAAGAGACTCACTATTCCACAACACTCAGGAATTATTAACCCTGACATGCATTTCCCAGAATTGAGGTATTATGATCCCATTTTCATTGTTCTATGTTCTTACTTCACTCAGCAAGGGATGAATAAATAGAATGCATTAAGAGGTGGGGACATTACATGACCAGCAGTGCTTCAGCACACAGAGGATGTCAAGTCTTTAGCATGTAGAGGTTCCTGCAACTAATCCAGGGATTTCCTGCTCCCAGTGTGAGGAGGAGTTTCAGAAAGGCTGTGTACCCAGAGCACAGCTCTCAACACTTGCAGAGGCTTTTGTGGTCAGAGAGGCAATGGAAAGGGATCCAGTTTCTGGCTCAGTTTTCACTGTGCACAGCCCTGCAGTTCCTGCGTTGACAGAGTGGTTTTAAAAACACCAAAAAAGCCTCTGTGCTCTTTGCAAAATGCACTACATCTGGGGAACCTTCCAATCCAAGAAGTAACTACAAGATTCCTGCAGAATACAGAGGGCACCAGGCTAGATCCTACTGAAAACATTTTGTACTCATACACACTACCTGCCATAGTGTGGTTTGCTCTCTTCCTTCTGCCTTCACATGGATAACAGATATTTTATGCATTTGAGAGATTTATCGTAAGGGATTGGTAGAAACATCTCTTGGGCACCCGTTCTGATGGTTTATTTCTTGCAAGTCTGTTGCAACTGTTCTTCACAAAAGGAGATCCCCCCACAAGGACTATTGCCAAGACAGACAATGGGTTTATTTTAGAGAACACAGACTAAAAGGCCATAAAGGCTCAGCAGTTAATTTTCTGTATATCCCAGTCCACTAGATTGCACCCTCTTACCCAAATAGGGGATAGTAAATTGTGCACTGGCACATAGCTTCTAAAAGGCACTTGTCTCATTTGAAACATGAAGGGATGGACAGTCCACCAACTTCCTAGGTAGCTTTTCCTCTGATGTTCTCAAAAGAAACCTGGTTCTATTTGAATGTCCAGTCTTTGCTCCCATCTTTCTCTAGCACCCCCTTAGCTGCTGTGGTGCTGCTGGGCCAGCCTCCCTTTAACCAGATTAGGTTTCCCAATGCACAATCAGTGATGGGGTCTGACATCCCACACTGAGGAGGAGAGAGAACTGGAAGAAGGGGATGAAGTGAGGCTGTTGACAGCAGCAGTGCCAGCCCACGCTCCCAAGCACTGACAGGAGGAACTGAAGGCACAAACATATCAGATCTCTCAATGAAAGTTAATATTCCAGATCAAATTTGATGTGATTTATACAGATTCCCAGTGTTGGCCTAATGGTACCAGCTCCAAGGGGGGGTGGAAATTTGAACTCATAATGTTTTCCTTCAATAAATCTGAGAAGCATTTGCTCTTTCACAGTCTATCAGATTATGTCCTGGGTTATAAATGGGAGTGTATGTTATCATGGCTCCTGTTCTGTACAGCCTGTGTTCCTGTCAGCACAACACTGATGTCATCTTTTTTGATACAGCATTGGAACACCATCTGCTGAGACCTGCCTGCCCCTGTTAGCATTTGCCTGCAAGGTTTCACCTACTGCATTTCATGGTAAAGCAGCATGAGAAGTATGAAATGATTTCCCAGGAATACTGATCCCACATAGGCAATGGCAGCTTTTAATGTAAAAGTGACCCATGTCTTTCCTGGGAGGGATCTGGATATCCTCGTTGTCCCCCTTTATTTAGCACTTTAAAGAAATAGTGCATGTTGTTACAGGCCTCATGATAATTAATTAGTTTCATAACTAGTAGATACGAAATACTTGTGCTGTTCTGAGACATCTTCACTACTGCTGCTCATTTATGGGCTTATCAGCTAGAGAATGTTTAAAACCCTTTTGAGGTAAGCAGAGAAATGTTTATCTTTGCTTCTTTCCAGGTTTTCTGTGTCAAAGAGTTAGTAATATGTTTCTCAAAGGCACAACTTAGCCATTACTACCCAGCCCCATAAAACAAATCATTGATTTGTAGACATGCCTTGAGAAATTGCTCTCTTTCTTCCCTTTAAAACAATGGATCTCCCTGCTAAAGCTGTAGACAGTAGATGTATAAACTCTTCTGAAAACAGCAGTATAACATTGTTGGCTCAGCATTAACTACAATATCCAACAGCTCAGTACACCATTGTACACAAACCCATAGTTCAGGCTGAAAAAGAAGAACAGTATCAAACTATCTGGCAATTTTAAGATTCAGCATTAAGCAGGCAGACCTCCACACCTACCATTTGGAAACAATTCCACTTGTGTTTTTCTTTAGTTTTTCTAAGAGAGGGTCCTTTTCACACCTGTCTTTCCTGTTTTACTTCAAGGAATGACTCCCATGCAAATCTCTAAGCTGGCACAAAGTTGAAGATGGGCTTTACTGTAAAATATGATCATGCAACTTGGTAGTTTCTTACAATAACATTAAAAAATGAGTGTGCATGAAAAGAAATAAGCAGCTCAGGGAAAAAATTAGGCACGGTGAAAATGGAAGTCCTGCCATAGAGAATTAAGTTCACAGAGGTCATGTCAGCTCTTGTAGGCCAATGACACTGGCCTTGCACTTTTTAAACTGTACAACCAATTGCAAGATCTGAGGTCAAAGTACAGAAAATTATTTTCCTTAATATTTTAGGAAGCAAGGTTGTCTTCTTTGCAAGCAGAGAGTAACAACCATTAAGGGCTGGTTATAATAGAATAATTTCTGCTTTAAAATGTTGCTCAGGTGTTGCATTTTTCTGCAAAATAAGGTATTTTAACACACAATTTCCAAATGAAACAATTAGGGAGGAGAAAAATAAATTAAAAGAGAGAAAAACAATAAAAAAAAAAAAAAGAAAAAAAAAAAGAAAAAAGTCAACTACATCTAAGAGAGATGTCCTGACTAAAAACATTTGAAATCCAAGTGAGACAGAGGCAAGAGATCCTCATGTCTCCCATTCAGAAAGAGACTTCTGAGCCCAGTCACAAAGCCTAATGCAGAGTCAGGAAATAAAAATTAAACCTCTTGAGTTCCAGCCTTGTGCCTTGACCATAAAAGTATTTTTCTTTGCCTGGAGAGATTGTGGCAGGCTGCAAATAATTACCATTAGGAAGCAGTGGACATCAAAATTGGTCTGGATTAGAGAGCAGAAATGGAAGTGTTTTAGAACAAACACTGCTCTAGCAGGAAAATGTACTGAATAATTTACTGAGACTTTTCCATCTCTACTCCTCAGATGAACAATTTATCAGCTGTACTATTCTACCAGGGGTTGTTTGGGTTGTTTTTTTTTCCTTTGTCCTTTGTCTAAAACAACGCCATAGCACCACAAGAAGGCAACATTAATTCTTGCAGATCTTTTCACTTGTAGCTTCTCCATGCATTAGTATCTCCCATGGAGTTCCCCTAAACCTACTATTCTGCTTTGAGAACAATAAATTGGATTCTGGATATTGCTCCTTAGTCCAGACAAATGCAAAATCTCAAACTTGCAGCACAAAGGGATCACAATGAAAAAATGTTGGAAATCTACAGCCTAAACCAACAGCAACACATATAAACACAAACTGCAAGATCAATTAATGGTTACTATTTGTTTGTATTTAAAGAGTCAGTTCTATAAACAACAAAACCAACCAAGCAAACAACACAAGAAGTTGCACAAAAGAGAACCAGGCCTGACACAAAAAGTTGCACAAAAGAGAACCAGGCCTGACACAAAAAGTTGCACAAAAGAGAACCAGGCCTGACACAAAAAGTTGCAC
>JAOEGS010016151.1:0-18348 GCA_025447755.1 Corythornis vintsioides
GAAAGAGAGGAGAGAAGGAAAGAGAGGAGAGAAGGAAAGAGAGGAGAGAAGGAAAGAGAGGAGAGAAGGAAAGAGAGGAGAGAAGGAAAGAGAGAGAGAAGGAAAGAGAGAAGAGAAGGAAAGAGAGAGAGAAGAGAGAAAGAGAAAAGTAGTAAAAATTCTTTCACTAAGGGGAATAGTATTAACACACGAGGTTGTTATGAAGGTGAAATCCAAGAGGTAAACGTGACAGTCAATTGTAGACACGAATATTTACTAGTTTTAAATGCAGTTATATTGTGAGAACAGTACTTTTTCTTTTTTCCTCTTTTTTCTTTGAGAATAGCCTTAAAATTAAGAAACTAAAGTCTTTTTAGGTATACATGTTAAGAAATTATTAAATAAAAAATACAGACAAGCTATTTCTAAATTATTATTTCACTAAAAGCATCATGAGGATGAATAATAAAGAGGCTCATATAGAGTCAGAGCAGTTTCTAATTCTGTTCGTACACACTATATAAAGAGTAAAGGTTAACCCCTGGACTGTAAACTATATTCTAATTATATGAGTACATAAATCAATAAGCCCTCAAGGGTATAAATGATGGTAGAGGAACACAGCAGATGACAAAGCAGAAACCAAGAGCAACAGAGTGATTAAAAGGCCTAACAACATTTTGGAGTGAACAAAGGGAGGTACAATATTGACCTGAAAAGGCTTTGTTGTTGTTGTTGGCCAGTGCAGAAGGTTTGAGTGGACAAAAATGTAAGTGCAAAGTAGTCTCAGAAACTAACAAATGCATCTCTTTTATGCAAGATGTTCTTGTAAATCAAGTTCTGCAGCATCTTTGTGATCTGTGTCACCAGAATGAAGGGAGAGAGAGAGGAAGAATCTGTCACTGGGCTAGATTGCTTTTGTCCCTATTATTATTATTATTATCCATCTCTAAAAATACCTTGTTCATGTAGAAATTTATCCCAGCAGAGAATGAAGCAAATCTCTCTGCCAAGTACCAGTGAGTTTGGGAAAACCTGTGCATGACCAAAGGGATGCAAGAGCCATGTTATGAGAGCAGGGATACAGTGCAACAGTATCTGGAAGTTGACATGGCAAACTATACCCAGCCAGGAATTAGATTCATATTGGACAGAATACTCCTAATTTTCTTAAGGTATATTTCTATTACAAACTTCAAAGGATATATACAAACTGAATTCAACATGGATGAACTGCTTACTCAAGGCTATAAAAAGAAGCAGTCAGAAATATTTGATATGTGAGCAAGCCATCAAGTTTTAAAGGGGAGGGTTTAGGAGTCTTATCCTTTCTACCAGGACTAATTCTGTTATTGCATTGTGATTTATTATATGTTTTTCAATGGGAATGTTTTAGGGTGAATGCACATAATGAATCTTGCTCCTCAGCAACAGCTAAATACAAAATATCAGCCAGATTTTTATTATTTTTCTGTAAAAATCTCCTAAATAAACACATTGTCTTGTCCCACTCAGTGGACACCGAGGAAGGTGAATCTTTGAGATCTTGGCTTGCTTTAGAGTAAGTTCACAATAAAAAACTATAAATTTATGTTCGAGTCACATAGTAACATGCAAAATACCATGTAATGATGGGAACATCCTCTCTGATCAGGATTCCACCAATGTTTTTCAAAAATCTTCTCATACTAAATTGTAGGGGGGTTAAGTATCCTGGATACCATTTTATAAGGAGTTTTAAAAGTATAGAATAATGACACATTTTAACTTTTTTTTTCTTTTTTTTTCTTGAAGTACCCTGAAGTTTCACTTTGCAGATTCCTTTTCCTTTCATTATTATTAATTTAGCTATTATGATAAGAGCTATTGTCAGTCAAGATCAGGAAACTGTTGCTCTAGGGCTTGAAATCACTGAGAGTAAAGCTTTACACAGTTTAGCTCCAAGCCATTGTTCAAACACATTTCTGCTCAGTCACCATAACTGTCAGTAAAATGAGAGTTTCAGGTGCAAATGGTAGCCTTAGGTGTATTGTCAGAAACCTTGCTATTGCATTAAAGATTTGGGAACCATTAGGTAACGAATGGATTACACTGATTCACTAGAGGAGATTAATTGGTTATTGTTTGTAAATTGCTTTGCAGATAGTAAGTCTCATATAAGTGCTCTGTATTACTGTTATTAATGGACTATTTTTATCTGTAGTGGGTATCTTGATTCACCTTTGTTCATATACATAATGGGAAACTATGATACTTTCCTTCAGACCAGCATTCAAAACTTCAAAAGAAATTACTTTCAAGCCTGAATAGACATTATCAAGAATGAGGTGATATGTGACTGTAAAGAAAGAATATGTACAAAAATGTATTTTAAATAATTAAAGTTCTCCTAGCAGATGCTGTGCTAAAAAGGACATTTTCAGAAATGACCTAGCAATTTAGAAAACAAGAAGTCCTTTCAAATCCAGTCATAAGCTTTTGTCATGTCTTCTCCATCTCCTTAATTCTAGAAATTTACCCTTTCCTAACATCTTACAGTACATTATTAGTGACACTACTTAAAAGATTTTTTTTTAACTATGTTTGAAGAATAAGGAAAGGTTTGACAGTTCTAAACAAACTGATCAGAAATCTTAGCTTGAAGACAAAAATGGTTTTTAGTGTGGTTCCAGTTTTTCATGGGCCATAATCACGTGTCAAGGGATGAGCAGCACAGGCAGTGTTCTCTTCTATCACTCCAGTGGCAAGGAATGATGAAAAGGAAAATGCATCAGGTGCATACTGGGCTCTAAGCCTGGTGTCACTGGCAAGGCTTCAGGGTTTTTGGTCATGGGTCAGTTTACATAATAGCAGGCCTGCTGGTGACAAAGGGGGTACACATCTCAAAGGATTTTTGAGTTGGAAGGACCCATTGAAAGAGCTCTAAATTGGAGTTGAAGGGAGAAAAGATAAAATCTGGCTTGCTAGAGATAAGCCTTGGGGCAGCAGAGCCATGCCAGTGGGAGGCATGCAAGCAAGGCCCTTTGGGCTGCCATCTCAGTGGGAGCAGGGGATGGAGGGGCATGGAAGAGCAGAGACACGAGAAATATTGTTGTGCAGTAAATCATGGAGTCATAGAATGTTAGTGGTTGGAAGGGACCCTCCTGCCAATACAGCAACACTTCAGGCATGGCACACAGGAATAGATCCAAGCAGGTCCTAAAAGTCTCTAGAGAAGGCAAATCATGCCACTGTGTGGGAATGGTCAGGGAGGAATTAGGTTTTCAGCCCCCAAATAGGTGATGAGACCAATAGCCCACCTAAAGTGCACCTGCACCACTGCACACAGAGTGGGCAACAAACAGGACAGTAGATTGTTCCCATCATGGAATTCTCAGCCCAGTTTCTCATATTCTCAAGTATGAGTCATGTGGCATGGAATAGTATTAGTAGTACCTTCTGTAAAAGAAATATTATTTACAAACACAGAAAAACATGACCCGTATCTAGAAAGGAAATTAAACTAAAGGATGCATAGCATTGTAATCTGTATAATTAAACAATACATTTAAGTCTGCTTCTCTGTACTGGATTTTTCAGTTTTACAATTCAGTATTTGGAAGAATCACAGTTATCTGATGTTGAAAATATTGATGAGATTCTAAACTGCTGTGGTGGCAAAATCTGCTCAAGTGTTTTGCAATAATAGATACATATTGTGACACCTAATATTGTAGTGCCATGGGTAGCTTTCCCATTACAGAGTGTATTCCCATAATAAATGTGATTTGTGGCATTTTTGTTAACCACTGTCAGAAATAATCCATCACTGAACATCTTTCAGATTATCCTTTGGAATTTCTTTGAGATTGTGATAATTCACCACACATGTAAATGTGCATCATATGGTAATATTCATTTTAAGGAAATTGTTTCAGGGTATTTTCAGTAGAAATAAATGCATAAACAAACAAGTACATTACTACTGGAAAGTTTTTGTAGTTTGAATGGGTTTGATGAAATTTTTTATGGGAATAAAATTCATTATTTAGTATGGAAAAACACTGACATTAAGTTTCTGATGTATAGGTAGCCAACTCCATATAAAATTTCCCCCCTTCTACAACTAAAACAAATAAAAAATATCTGATCTCTTAAAATGTAAATATAAGAAATACATATGCAGATGGTAATATTGTTCTTCTTTTCTATGGGGAAAAAAAAAGCAGCACTTCTCTGCTGCAAATACAGGGTTGTACAGAAGGTAAAAGCCTGCTTTAAGAGAGTTTAGGAATAGTTTGCTCTTTGCACCTCTCATATTAGCAATTTAAGTCTTAATTTTGCTCTTCAAGGGAAATATATTGCAATTTTATTTGGTTAATGAATTAGCTTGAGGAAGGTGAGGAAATGGTGCTTTAAATAGGTGTGAAATACTATACAATGAAGAAAGATGACTATACTATCTTAAGAAATGTAGCATTGCAAAACATAGGGTTCTTAGGTCTTTATTTCTGGACCTGGTACAGTCATATCTAGCTGTGCAAAGACTGCAATCAGTGTTACTGTAGTATTTTTGTTTAAATAGCAAGGAAGACACAGACCTCATGTTTGCAAGGACAAAGACAAAGACTGTCACAATAGGGGGTTTGCAAGACAAAGCTCACTGAAGTGTTTTGAAGGAATTATACTAGTGGAAAACTCTTTATAATATTACTCTTCCAGTCAATTGGTAATGGTTTTGGATCAGTGGTAAATACACAAGTTTACAAATGTATTTCTTATGTGTTATTTTCCCTTGCAGGTTACCTGGACAGGAAACTTCTTGACACACAACAGATATACACATGTGAAGTACTAAAGAAATCAAAAGAGGAAACAAAGAAATCACATTCCAGCTTCACTTTCCACGAGTAAAGGCATTGAGGGTGATGGAAAATTCATATGCCATAGACAAGGACAGAATTAAATCTGTTCCCATGTTTGTTTTTGAAAATAAGTAACATGATCCCTGAGGACTGAATTTACATGACAGTTTGGGCTCAGTTTCAAGTAGTCACACAGTTTGAAAGTTATTCATCCATCATATTCAGCCTAAACTATTCTATGATTCTATAAAAATATAACAACATTAAACAACAAATAACATTTGCATATTGTTCTTGGAAGTGGAGACCAGGTCTTTCGTTGTGTTTGTTCTGAGACCATTCACAGAACTAACCCACTTCAGAGAAGATAAATAGGAGGACATCTAATTTCTGTCTCTGTTAAAATCCTGCTTGAGGTGACCAAGTTGTGACAAGAGCAGAGCAATTCCAGAACGTAACGAGGTCCGACTCTAAGGAGTTTAGACAACTCCATAGAAATGCTGATGTTTTTTCATCCTAAATGCTAAATTCTAGTGTCCACCTGAGGGGAAAGTCTTTAGGCTCCATTGACTGTATTGACTGTATCTTGACTGCATAGGAAGCTTAGACACAGAGCTGACATCTAGATATTGATGTATAGACATCTATAGCTGGATGGCTTAATCTAAAGCTGCACACAAAGAAGTGGAATTGAAAGGAGGAAGAGAAAGGAACTCCAGAGGAGACAGAGAGGCACAAGGTTTCAAAGAAAATTAGAACTAGAAATAGAGAAGAGCTGTATTATATGACTGTTAATGTAAGGAATCAATTTAAATATTTTATCAACATGTGTTGTGCTGTGATAATTATTTAAACTAATGACAGAAGGGTAAATATGGCATTTTGATACCTGTTGCTTTAGCAGAATACTTCAAACATATCAGCTAACTAAAGCAAGTTATAAAATTAAATAATAAACAACGGCATCCAACTGATACCAGCGTCAGCTGATTTCTATTGTTGATAAATAATGATAGACTGGAATATATATGAGAAATCAATAAGCATGAATAAGAATGAGCACTCACAAGTGAAGAAGACTTCAGGAAAAAAATAAAACCAATAAAAAAAAAAAAAAAGAAATTAGTTTTAAAGTCTAGAGGTACCTTACACTATAACATAAGCAAACAGACAAAGAGACATCTGGTGGTTGCATTCCATCATACCAAGGAAAATTCAACCAAACATCTCTTGCAGAAGTAAAATTAATCTATATAAAATAAGATGTGCTATAGATTACTTGAAAATGATGCTACATAACAGGAAACAAACAAACAAAAAATAGAATACAAGTATGTGAAAAAAAATCCATAATTGAGTATTTCTGAACATATTAGAGTAACAAGACAGGGTGAGACATCTTGACAGGATAGAGAACACTCACATATAAAAAATTTAATATAAAAGTATTATTAGAAAAAAATTAACTTGGATTAGCCAATACAGAAGCAAGCAAAGTTCACACACTTGTGCAGAGCATGAAACATTCCTTGTCTGTGGGCAGTTTGGGCTTGCACTGAAGGCTATAGTAGTCTACACCTTGTAGAACTGGACACTTGGCATATATTGTGTGCAGTTCATATTTTATTTCATTCTTTGGCAGAGGGGAAGAATTAAAGGTCAATATTTGTCAGGAAGTGATGCACATAATGAGAAAGAACAATGTGTATGAGCTTTTAACTTGCCTTTTACTTGGAAAGCTAGTGAATCTGTTAATTAAATGACTGCAGTATATCCAAATGAGAGGTTTTCAGGGAATGCAGTGACCTAGCACATGTATTTCTATCATATGTGTCAAGTTTTTCAGTATTCTATTCTATTCCCAATCATAGAAATATTTTACCTTCTGTTCCTTATCATAAAAGAGGTGTTTGAAGTGAAAATTTAAGTAAATATGTTAGCATTATCCTTGACTTTTATTTCAGAAAAAGTTTGCAGAAGATACAGCTAAAATCAATCTGCTCCCCTGAGGTACCTAAATGTTATAAAAATGTTGGGAATATTGTAATATGCCATAGCGTGGAAAAGATACTGCTTTGGAGTCAACCAGCTGTGAAGATTTAGAAAGAAGAAATAGCATAGATAGAAATATTCCCTTCAAGAATAGGAAGATGAAAATTATTTATGTGTCTCTCTATATAAACTAAATTTGAAAGTAATTTCAAATGGCTAACTTAGTTTTCTGTTGCTAACAATAAGACATCATATTTGAAATTTAGGCAAGATTCCTAAATTTTAGGTTTTGTACTAAAAGCTTTGATAACTTGAAATCCTTCATTGGAACACTAACAATATTTTGAAATTATTTTTTTTTTTAAGTGTAATTTTGTTTTTTCCTCCCCAGTTGAGCTGACAAACACGAGCAGGTCTGAAGAGAGATGCTTTGTAAATTCATGCCCTGTGAGCCATTGCTACAAAGCACTTGCAGTCTAAGCATGCAAGGCAAGATCATGGGAAAGGGAGTATAATTATTGTCATTTTAGAGATGGAAAACCAAGACAGAAGAGTTCTGCTTCTGACCTCTGAGCAGGGCAGCAAGTAGAATAAAGAGGTCTCCATGAGTGTAGAGTGAATTTAGAGTTAGATTTTCAGATACTATATACCAAGCCAAATAAAGCCAGAAAATGAAAAGATTGGTGGGATTTCAATCAGGGCTCAGAATACAGTAATTTGGACAACAAAATAACTAGTTTCTTACCTCTGTGTTAACAAATGAAGGAAACAGCAGGAGGATATATTCACAATGACTGAGATTACTGGCCTAGATAATGAATACAGAGTAATACAGCAGTTAAAAGGCTACCATAGATAGTATCATGAAAATTGTAACAAATTTAAAACATTAATGAAAGAAAATATTCCCAGAACATGGTGATGGTAAAAATGACTTTCTAATATTTTCCAAAGCTATTTTAAGTTAACCTGTTACATGAAATCTTTTGGTAAGTTTAGGAAGATAACGTGAAATTATAGCAAAATATAAACATATTTTTAATAATTTTTAGTCAGTTAAAATAATTTTTCACTTATTTCTACCTTTCTTTCACTTTCTTTCCCACTTTCTCTGCAGGTAAACCTGGGAATCACATGTAGGACACTTAGTAAAGCAAGTAAACATCACCTTCACATAATTTTCTCAGCATTAAATAATTTTAATTTCTATAAGGAAGAGTTGAACACATTAAGCAATAAATTTTGGTAGAATATACTGAGAAATGAATTGTTTACCCTGGTCATTATTGACTCAAAACTTACAGATTGATTCAGAACTGTATAGGAGGTTATGGAGCATAATGTATCTGAGACAACTATTTCAACTCCAATCCTGGGTCAATTGATTAATCAGTAATAACTGCTGATAATCAGGATGTAAGTAAATACATGGTCCCTCCTATTTAATGTCAGCTTTGATCACATCAGTTTTCCTTGTCCTGTGTCCCATATTGTTCTAAAGTGTAACCTCAGACAGCTATCCTGGTTTTGGGTAATTTGGAGTTAATGTATGAAGACATCTTAAAAGAATTATTACTACCTTTCCAGATTGTGGATCAAATAATTACCTTTGAACTCTTTTTTTCTTTTTCTTTTTTTCTTATATTTCTTTTCTTTTTTTTTTTTCTTTTTGTAAAAAAATAGGTTTAGTTTGTTTTTTAATTAAGGGTAGAATTCAGGTTTCCTGCATACAGAAGTGGCCTTTAAGGTCGTGATTAATACCTAAATACAGGATTCTCTATCATGTAAGCCTTTTCTTTAGAAGCCTATAAAGCTTTCAGACAATCAAGAGGACTTAGGGCTTCTTTGACAGTCAATGGAAATCTAATCAGTGCAGTCAACAGGACATGAATTAGTTGATTATATACAGACATTTAGTGACTTTTGA
Source organism: Corythornis vintsioides (assembly GCA_025447755.1). NCBI lineage: Eukaryota > Metazoa > Chordata > Aves > Coraciiformes > Alcedinidae > Corythornis > Corythornis vintsioides. The sequence goes on from JAOEGS010016151.1 coordinate 8,743, forward strand.
GATAGTCTGGGATATTCTGGACTTCGACTGTTATTTCAGATGGACACAGAGCTGCTGTAGTTAGTGTATCATATCTGCCAGACTAAGATATATCTCATATGCCATAAAGTGTCATAAATATCATTATAAGTTAATAGCAGGCAAGATTCTGGCTCTCAGAATATATTGAAATTAATATCTCAAACCAAGGAGGGTAAAGTACACAACCCACAGCTGCTGTAACACGCTCTAGACAGCAAAGTCCATTTGGTGAGAAAGACACTTCACATTCCAGAATCACCAAAGTATTGATGGTGAATTTTAATGAAGACTGTTGGTGGTGTACATGCTCATGGCCATAAAATTCCAAAGATAACGAAGTGGGTTGTGTGCTTTTACAATGATTATTCCTTGTGCCTTTCACACTTGCCCTTACATTTTAATCCATTTTAAAATTACGGATGTGATTTACCTTCCTTTTAATCTATTTTACATGCCAAACAAGCACCTGTTGATTCATACACAACAGTTTCTCAGGGGAAGGAGAACATGACAATTTAATTACAAGGCAACTGCTGTATCTTGGCTATCTACATTCCTTACCTATGGCTTAGCCTGTTTTTTTGAGTTCCAGAATTCATCAATAGACTGCTGATGATAATTTCCAAAAAGATGTAAATATTATTTTAGTTAAGCCTGCCTGTCTGATGCCACAAAGTTGCTACTGCACAGTATTTTCTTTGAAAAACAGTAATATTGGAAAAGGCAAAAAGAAGCCATCTTTGATGATATCAGCTAGCACCTGGACAAGCCAGTGAGTTCAATCTCTAGACATTTTTATAGTCCATTTTTAAAGCAATGAAAATATGTATGCAGCTACATAACTTTGGTGAAATTTAAACATGGACATTTTGCATTAACATCCTTTCCCTTAACAAAAACAGAAATGAGAAGAGAAAAGAAAGAAAGAAAAGAAAAAGGTGGCCCCCAAATAAATGAAACTCAATTTCACGGCACATTATCTCTCTCAATTCTTTCCTCTCAGCTTTCATTTTCATTAAAATCACAGACAACCATAAATTAATAATTACTTCAGGTTGACTAAATGCAGGCCACACTATTTAGCTCTCATTTTCCTACGGTGACCCTTCATGTTCATGCTGGAAAAATGTTAATTTAAATAATGTGGCTTGCCCCTTGTCATATAATTCTGTTTTGCAGTTTCGCTGATCTATAATGGTCTGTTCTTATTAGGTAGTATTAACTTTATCTTCTGTTCAATCAAGCTTCACTGTTTCTTCCAACGAGATAACTATTGTGAAATATCAGATGAAATGTTCTATTATCTGTATTTGTTATATTTTTATTCATCCCCATGTTGTAACAGTGTTCAGCAACATTTGTAATTTCTTCCAGTAATAAATTTATTGTCCATTAGCCCAAGCCTTACGTGAGACTTTTTTTTGGCAGGAACTACAGAATATATACCTCAATTTTACTACTTTACAGTTTATGCACATTTAAAATTAGATGTTTTATCAACCTACTTTTCAATTAAGAATGGGTGAATAGGTTCAAATAAAATAAAACCTCAACTTTCACCTAGAGCTTGAACCCAATTGGTTTCTGAGTTTTGAAACAATTTAGCATAGTACAGTTACCTGTAATTTTTTTGGCAGAGTATATTAGTAGTGAGGAGGAAACTGAGCCATACAGCAGCATTTATTATGGCCATTGACTTGTTGCTACTGTCATTTTTATTAAAACACAACTTCTCCCTTCATTAGTTTTCCCATTCTCAGAACATATTCACCTGAACTCAGATGGATAGCTAGAGGTCTTCAAGGGTTCTGATGACCTCTAAAACTCCTTATTTCAATATACATGTATATTCTGACAAGTATTTATAAAACAAATACAGAAAACCAAATTCAGCTTTTAAATTTCATTGAAAATACGACAATTACATTTTAAAGTTAATAATTGAAGAACACCTGGAAGTTTCTAAGTACTTATGTACTTTGTGTTATGTGTATGCACTGAATTCTCATGGTAGGTTCCAATAGCAGTCAGCTCTTCACACTTTTCAGGGACCCTTTAGCAATGAGAATCTGTTTCTTCTAGAGTAAAGGTGATTTTTTTTTTCATGTGATAGCTTCTGAAATGTCATTAGTTTAATATCCATAGTGTTCCCATATATGCAAGGACTTCCTGGATGTGTAGGTATGTTTTGCACCTGCCTATACAAACTAAGTAAATTGTTACTACAAATATAAGTGGGCAAGTATGACTGTTAATGGATTATGGATTAAGAGCCCCATTTTTAATGAATGGTTGTAGAATGAAATATAATCAGTAAAATTAATTTTACATAAGTCCTCATTTTTTTTTTTCACCCAAACAAAACTTCTTAAAACATGACATGGAAAATAACCCAACATGACATTAAGCACCATTGGTAACCATTTGAAAGTGATATGTAGCTTTTTTCAAGTGTCAAGGTTCTAATTCCCATGGCATATGTTCTATAATAAGATATAGGTCCTCACAGTTGGAAATAAATGCATTTTACCAAGTGAATGGCATATTTTCTTCCACCCTTGAAAATTGCTTATATAAACATTCTGGTAACAGGCTATTGGCATATGGCCTAAGCTAATTCCTTGGGTGTTTTGGTTTTTTTTTTTGTGGTGTTTTTTTTTTAGGGAAATAGTTAAAAGTCATTAGTGTATGTATATAGTGTAAGTATATAACAAAACATTTGCCTTGCAAATTGCTTTTGTTATATAAAAATTGTTTTGTATCTTTAACACAACTAATATATCTGAATCCTATGTGATCTGCAGTAGATGATCAGACAATTTCAGAAAATATTTTGAAGTTCAAAATAGATTCTGTTTGGCCAGTTACATAATATATGAATATATGATAATATATGAATGCTCCTCTCCTAAACTAATGAGCATTTATAATTTGCCACAGCAATATATTTAAATGGACCAAAGCAGCTTCTATTATCCAAGTGATGCAGCTCAACAACAACACACCTGTTTCATAGGCTTAATTCTTGGCAATCTCTAGGGATGTACCTGAGGAGAAGTGATCTAATTTTCAGAATAATACACAAGAGAAGGATATCTGTCTGTGTATGTTTATTTTATTCTAGTACTGGTTTCATTAGCAAGTCTGTATACCTCTGAAGTCCTTTATAGTTATGTCTTTGGAACAGAAAGATGAACTGACTTGCCCAATGCCAAGTGGATCCCCTTTCTGCAGCCTGTGATACAGCAGAGCAATATCTAAGGTAGGATAATTCTCCAGGAAATATAAGTGGCTAAAGCATAAATGTCTTCATTTCAGCTTGTCACTTGGATTCCCCATATAGTCAATGGAAAGGAATAAGCACCTGATAATCATTTATCTTAACCTAATGCAGCCCTTAACTATAGGTCAGTGGAACTGTATTTCAGTGGTGCCACTTTCTCCACACTGCCTCTTAACAGAGTTTGGACAAGTAGCCTGTATGTAGATGTCTACATCACAGCTGAAGTTGGGTGAACTCGTCCCTCAAGTCCTTGCTCCACATACCCTCAAGCCACAAGGATGACCAGATGCTAATGAAAACATTTTTTTTTGCTGCTATCAATAAGACTTTCATTACGAGAAGGAAAAGTAGTTTATTTGATAGTTCTCTTGCCCATGAAGTATACAAAATAATAAGTATTTCTTGAAAAATTTTTGAATAAAGAAGGCATAACAGCAAACCAAAAGTTGTCCGAGTGATATTGCACAGCAATTTTAGGCAAGAAAAGACAAAATGTCACAGGATTAAGGGTTTCTAAAATACTTCCAGGGAAATTATTTTAATTAGTGTTTCTTTAAATAAAAACCAGGGGAGTATTTTCCTTTTCAATTTAATTCCTTTGTTCAGCCCCAATCCAAACATTGCAGTGCTGTATTAATGCAAGACCATTTGAAAAATGGAACTGACTAGTTTCCATTTGACTGAAATGAGAACAAGATCTAGCCTTAGGCAACAAGAGCATAACTAGCCAAAAACAAATGCCATTTTTAAATTTCATGAAGTGATTATTTGCTGCTAAAAAGTCAGTATTTCCCAACACATATAAGACAGTAATGGAATCTGAGATCTCAAATGACCTTATGCTTACAAAGGAAATAGCTGTAATAGATCAGCCACTGCTGGGATCATTGGAAATAAGGCTCTACCAGATCTTTGGTGAATTAAAATAGTATAAATTTGTATCACACTACCCCAGATTGGAGTAATGCTGTAAACTAAAACAAGCCTATACTGATTCAGATCAACAGATACATGATTTACTAATTGTACAGTGATTGATCTGACTCATGAGGATTTTGACTGATGAGTCTCTTTATAAGTATTCCTTTCCACATCAGTCTAGTGTAACAGACACATAAAACTGGGAGGGAAGGGAATGGAAGGGAAAACAGATTTTAGGTAGCAGCAAACACTAGCAAATGATTGTCAAATAATCATAAATGGTTCTATTGTACAATGGTGCTCAGATGTAACTGAGGAGAGAAAAATCTGCCTGTTAACAGCCACTTAGCCACTGATGATGAAGATTCATGTAGAAAGCTAGAACTCAACAAGGATGAATTATCTATAGAATTATCTATAGAAAACAACCAACCCATGAAGTCCTGACTGTTCTTTCACAGGGAGACCTAGCAAATATGCTTTCAGTTAAAACACAGTTAAAGAGAACACACCTTAAATCTTCAATATCTGTCTTTTTCACATCAGGAAATACAAACTGTTTTTATGAACTATGACTCTGTCATGACACTCACATGAACTCCTGCCCTACAATGGCTTTTTACAAAGCCACTGGAAAATTTCCTCTAGTGTGGCAAAATGAGTGTCTGCCCTAGAGCAAGAATAATCAGCCACATCCCAGATTTCTTTCTCAGTTCTTTTGCATATCCTTCTGTGGTAATGCCATGTCTTTATAGAGACTACTCAGGACTGATTGTGGATGGACCCGAGGCTAAACAGCACAACAGCACTGCCTTTGGTCAGTTCCCAAATTTGCTTTCCAATGCAGTTTGAAGCCATTCTCTCTTGTTCTATCACTAGTTTCTCAGACAAGAAATCATCACTTACCTCTCCACAAGGTCCTTCCAGGTAGTACTAGAGAGATATAAGAGCTCCTCTCAGGCTCCTTTTCTTCAGACTAAACGGGCCCAGCTCCCCCAGCTGCTCCTCATAAGACTTGATCTCCAGGCTCTTAATTAGCTTAATTGCTCTTCTCTGGACCTGCTCCAGCACCTGTGTCTTTCTTGTATTAGGAGCCCCAAACTGAACACACTACTCGAGCCCCACCAGTTCTGAGCACAGAGGGACAATCTCTCTCCTGGTCCTGCTCTCCACACTATTTCTAATACAAGCCAGGCTTTTTTAACTACCTGAGCACACTGCTGGCTTCTATTTAGACTCCTGTTGATCACTACCCTTAAACAATTAACATAAGTTAAAGCCATTTAAAATAAAAATCATGTAACTTAGTTGTACTGCAGGAAGATAGGTCCACTTTCATATGCCTCTACACACTTAGATATACACTTTGCAAGGAAAGGGTATCATATTTTTCTCCAACTTCTGTGATTTTAGTTATCTAATACAGAGGAAAATATAGTATACAAGAAAGACAAAAAAAAAAAAAGAAAAAATAGGATGCTTAATGCTCACAGAATGGATCTTTGCCTGTTCTCACCTTCTGCCAGTCTCACAGGCAGGAATAAGCATTTTCAAAGCATTTAGACCCACAAATATACATTGCACTCCAGCTATGCTTCTGAGTTGTTCATACATGCACTATTTTTACATCAATGCCCATTTTTTGCATAGATTAGAGACTTTGAGATGATCAGATCTAAGAGTCCCCTTTAACACTTCAAGTTTCAAGTAAAGAGTCTAGACTTTTCTGTAGCTGGTAGGAAAAAAAAAAAAAAAGCAAAAATGAAAATCCTCTCATGTCTTCTATTGCATCAATCACTGCTCTTCTTTACAAGCTATTCCCTTCAGAATACTTTGAAATGAGATCTGTCTTTGGATTGTCCTACCTGCCACAGTTCAAACACCTTTCTAAAGAGTGGCAATAAAAAGCTCTAAGTGCAAACCTGGCAGAACAAGGAGTCATTAGGCTCCTCAGATACTGTGAAGGTGGTGATTGCATAAGAATCTATACAGCTAGATGAAAGGTTTGGAAAAACATAGTATGTTAGCAGAGCTGCAGGAATTTATCTGCATGCAAACAACTTTAAATTTAGAAATCTGGTGTACGTAAAGTATTCAAAGCAGGATTGCAGTCATATCCAGTCAGAGTTTGTCTGTGGACAAAAAAGTTGCATTTTTATATGTAAATCTGACACACATCTGCATGTGTTTTGCATATGTAGTTACTTAAAATGCACGTAGAAATGAGTATTCTAAAATCTAGGTGGTAGATGACACACTGTTATGACTTGGAATTAGTAGATTACTATTTATAGCATTTTGTTTGTGAAGTGTAAGAGTACTGAAGGCTTTTCAAAACTTTCTGTGATTTTAATTGGTCTTCATCTGAAGGATTTCTAGGATATCAGACAAGTCCTTCTATTCTTAGACAGTGGGAGCAATTGCTTTTTTCTAAGATATTGACAAGATCTTCTCGGGTTGAGTCCCAATTTAACAAAGATGTGCAAAGTAAACAGGGACTTGTATCTTGGCTTTTGTGGCATCCATTGGAGGGAGGAGAGCTCCCATGGCTCAGGATGCTGCTGTCTCCTCTTGGCAACATTTTCATTTCAGGGCACTTGACCAGTTCACTAGGGTGTTGCATGGAAGGACTGTTGTCTGGTGATCATTTTGGAAGCATTATCCATTCCTTAGCTCACTGCTTTAGTTAAATTAATCTCTTAGCTTCGTTCCTTTGGGCAGATCAGCACCTCTAATCTAGAAATATATTTGCAAGCCAATAATTTAAGACCCTACAAGCTCCTATTGGGAAAAAATGCCTTCAGAAACTTATTTGTCATATTACCTTTTTCAGAATATTTTGTCTTACAGATTACTCTTAGTTGCTGCATTTTCAACATCATACTTTTTCTCCATTTTATACTCAACATAATCTGAGATTCCACACTCAGCACTCCCCCAGCCTCCTCCTGCCTCTCAGGTGACACAATCACAGCAAAGCCTAAGGAAACCTTACTTATTATACACCGAAGTGGGTTGTCCTTACAGCTTCCTTTTGTGTTGATGTCAGCTGCTCTTGAGGGCTTTTATTGCTCTAAATCCATCAAATTGAAGGTCACACTTTTATAGACCAGTGATGTCACTGCATTTTGCATGTGATGGAATGTGTGCTTGAAGATACAGGGAATGCAAAAGGGCTTCTGGTTTCCTTGGGGAGTCCCATGCTATTAGGGCCATGACCAGTTAAAAGAAGATTCACATGGCATTTTCTTATAAAGAACTTTCCATGTGAGATATAGATGTGGGCTGAGCTGCATTCTTATGTAATGTACTTCTTATTTTCAAGTATTTTCATTTGTTCTGACAAATAAAAAGTTCTGTATTTGAAAGTGAAGCTAGTGCAGGTGGGTGTACCTCTGAGGGGAATATTTTCTTTATAATATAAATTAATTCCTGAATTACAGATATATTTACTTTTTCAGTACAATACTGTGATGTGCTCTGCATTTTGACATATGTAATATAGCATATTACTTTTGTACCTGTGTGTGGTGTCAGTGTTTAATTCTGAAAAAAAGGGATAATTCCAGAGTATAAAAAGATAAAGAAAAATCAAAGTACATATTGTTCTTAGCTGTTCATAGCTGTCAAGGCAACAAGAGAAATCAGTGTTTTCTACAAGACATTAATTTAACTTTTATTCTTTTAACTGGAAAATGTATCTTGAAAATTGAAATAAATTTATCTCATGCTAGGATATATCTGGAGATATGGATTTGAGGACAATATTCTAGGTATAGAAAAATTTATGTGGTAAGAGAAATGAGAAATTAAAAAAAAACAACATTAGTATAGAATTTTGTTGGAGACCATTTTTCTATTTGGATGTTATGGATTTCTTAAAACTTAGGTAAACTACCAAGCAGAGACAAGCTTAACAGTGTTGGAATAAAAAACTTCTTTTTCAAAAATTTGAAGGCTTGAATGGCTGAAAGTCACAGAAAACTATATCAGCAGTTTTTGGATCTTCCTAGGTTTAACCAATGCTTCAGATTGATCATTTCTGCCAGGTCTGTAATTTTATTCATAGTTAGTAGAGAGAACCATACCGCCAATATTTGAGAATGACTTCTGTACATATTTGTCCCTTGGGGCAGAACTAAAACTCAGAGACTGAAAGCAAAGGACCACATAACACAAACTTGAAGGGACACACTAATGAATACTGAGGGGACTTTCTGATGTCATCGTGAGGCCACTCTTGATTAGCTTTGAAAGGTCAGGGTGACTGTGGGGGAGGTTGCTGAGGACAGGGAGAAAGCAGACATGCCTCTCATTTTCATGAAGAGCAAGAAGGATGATATAGGGAGCTACAGTCTGGCCAACCTCACCTCAATCCCTGGAAGGTGATGCTGGAACTAACCCTGGAAACCACTTCCAGGCACATGAAGGACAAGAAAGTGACTGGAAGAAATTTAAATGGATTTAAGAAGGGGAAATAAACCTGGTAATATTCCACAACTATGTGATTAACTTTGTGGGTGAGGGAAGAGGAGTGAGGGAAGTTGCTTACATTTACTTTAGTAAGACTTTAGTAAGGTACCCTATAACAGTGTCATAGATAACCTATCAAAGTATGGGTTACCTATGTGGCCAGTGAGCTCAATGATAACTGGCTTAATGGCTGGTCCCAGAGGACCTAGAAGTCCTGGTGGACCCCAGGGCGATCATGAACCATACATGTTCAGTGATGTTGCAGGAAAGATGACCCCTAGTATCTTGGGTTACCTTTAGGAAAAGCATTCCCCATAGGAAAGGTGATTCTTCTCTACTCAGCCCTGGTGGGACACATCTGAAGTCCTGGGTCCAATGCTCAGCTCCCCAGAACAAGAGAGAATATTCGTGTGCATATGGAGTCCAACAAAGGGACTGGAGCATCTGTTGTGTGAGGAGAGGCTGAGAGAACTGGAAAATGATCAGCCTGGAGCAAAAGGCAGCCCAAAGGGATTTTATCAATGAGTACCTGATAGGAGGGACTGAAGAAGCAGAAGCCAGACTTCCCAGCACTGCCTAGTGACAGGACAAGAGGCACAAATTAAAACACATCACATACTACCTGAACCCATTTTTTTTTGTTTTTTTTTTTTGTTGTTTTTTGTTTTACTGTGACAGTAGTCAAACACTGCAATTGGTTGTCCAGAGGTGTGGAGTGTCCATCCCTAGAAACATTCAAAACACAACTGCACACAGTCCTCAGTAACTTGCTTTAGCTGACTGCTTGGACTAAATGATCTCAAGACATCCCCCTCCAACCTCAATGATTCTGTGATTCTTCTGCAGTATGTGACCTTAAACATATAAAAAAACCCAGCTTTTTTACAGTAACTACTTCATTTAATTAA